>BMAW01114667.1:30718-104459 GCA_019974015.1 Nephila pilipes | reverse complement strand
ATAGACGATTTTGAAAAACTTGACGAATTCTACTAGGGAATGTATCCATCTTCCAGTAATACAAAATGAGGGTTCTTTTCCATTTCACCTGTGCAAGCGATAAAGTCGCCAACAAAGATACAACCGATGCCAACCGGAATATGTACATACTCTGTGTTGTCACCAGTAAAGTCTGTTTGGCAAGATTTGCGCCGGCGAAATGGAAAAGTACCAAAATGAGTTTCATCAATGCTTTTGACCCAGAATTGCTCTCTTTAAGTAAAAGTTTTCCCTGTGTTAATTTTCTAATCTTATTTCTTAACTTTCAAATTCTACAATTAAAATTCTCATATAAATTGTATTAAGACATTTCCACCTATGAGAAACAATCTTCAAACAATCCCACTCTCTTCTAAACTACCAAGGGCGGGTTTGCTAAAAAAAATTCTCAGCTTTTAGATTCTTATTCTAATTCTCTTAAACATTTCGAATTACAATAAATTTAAGTTCTTTCTCAAATGCAAAGCAATTATTACTAAAATTTTAACTACTCAATTTAAATCTGGGCAGAAACAGTCCGAAGCAATGCTCCGTAGACACGAATATTAAGAGTCGAAAGGCTTACATGCTTCTGTTCACCTGTCCATATATATTTGGCGCTCTGAGGAGCGTCTACGTTATTTCGTAAACCATTTGGCGCGTTTTTAAAATTTGCGCCAAGCAGCCATTAAACTAGGATTTTTCCAAGCGCTTAAGTGAATATCAAAAATATCTGATTTAAATAAATTCAGTTTTGTAATGTAAACTTTTTTGATACGATTTCAAGACAGATTTGCAAAAACGCAAATTAAGTATTTTAAATAGTATAGCTAGTGTTTTACTAAATATTTAAAGAGGAAAACATGTTTTAATAACTTTATTTATGTTTGAATGTTTTCAAGAAATCTGAGCACAACTATGGGTTTAATTTAAACATAAGTACTTTTTTTTAAAAAAAAAAATCTGCTATCTGTTACTTAAACGCTTTTCAGACCTACTTGATATTTAATTTACATACTTTTGCTTAATCATGCTGGGAAATCTCTGCCTGCAACCTTCAAATATGTGTTTCAACTATGTACAATCACTTCTCTGTATTCGTACGAAAAATTTGATTCAGTATTCTTATTCGATTCCTCCTTCAGAACTTTTCCCAAGGCTTCAGGACTTAAAAGACTTCGAATGTAATTCAAATTATCGTAATGAATCACCCATCTGGTTTTTGTAGCACTTTCAGTTTTCTCAATCTTCCTCTTTCCAGACCGTTTCCAGTCGTAGTTTATGTCATAATTAATGAGAGCCCTTATATAATTCTGATTGTTTCCCATTTCAATAAACCACTTTTTGTCAGGACTTTCACTCATTTGACTGCTGCCGTCGTAAGAAGAATAATCTGATGATTCATCGTTGAAAGTTTGAGGATCGTTTCTATCCGACGGATTCTCTAAAACGAATGAAGATGAATCGTTACTTCGAGTTATTTCTTTTGTACGTTGATTAAAGTGAACTGGTTCTCTTGAGCGCTGATCTTCAAATCGAGTTGGTTCTTTTTGGTCTTCGAGTTGAATCGATACTCTCGAACGTCGTTTTTCAAATCGAATTGTTTCTTTTGAACGTCGATCTTCAAGTCCAAATGATTCTCTTGACTTTTGATCTTCACATCGAGTAAGATCCTCTGAATGATGATCTTCAAGACTGGTAGGTCCTTTTAAATGCCTGTCGTCTGACAGTAAATCATCGACTACCTGCGCGTCTATTTCATATAATGGTTGTTCTGTAATTTCCATTAAACTTGATGTCTTAAAAGATTCCTTGGTACTTGATTCCATTTCACCTAGTAATTCATTATCATCTGTTTCTTCTTTTATAGAGAACTCATTTGTATCACCTGAACTATCGTTCAATTTTGGTGGCCATTGATCGTTGGCCATAGAATAATAAGTTGTTTCGGTGTGCCCCCCAGATATGTCACTTCCTTGAGAATAGTCAACAGGTCCTTTATGATTTATGTCAACATCAAACTGTGGCCAGCTCAGAAATTGTTTAGTAACATTAGCTAGACCTTGGCTTATGTTTGATGATGACTGTGAGAGCTCTTTTGTTGGGGTACGGTTTGCATTTGCGTTTTCAGGAGGGGATGAACTTTCGAAGATATCCATTGAGCTTAAGTTATTTTAGTTTAAAAATTAATTACTCGTATTTTGAAAACTACTCTGCTATTTATCTGTTATTTTTTTTAAATAAAATTTACATGTTATGCTTGTCAATAAATGCAAGATGAAAAAATGGGAAGATATTTAAATTTTACAAAATGAAATGGACTGCCATTTTAAAAAACAAAGTTTCTTACTTTTGATAAGAAGAAAAAAAGAGCATTATTCCCACATCATACAAACAAAATATTTTTATCGGAAAGTGAAAGAGATATTATGTCACGTTTCAAAAATTAATTTTGACACAATTCATCTGATGTCGAGACCACGTAAGGATTAAAACTAGAAATTTAAGCAAAAACGTGCGATTAATGCTTACTTCTCGACGTATTTATTTTTTGATGTATTTTCAAGATCAATATGTTATAACGATTTAAGAAATTGAGTACAAGACGCAGAATACACCTAGGTGCCATTTCAGGGCTTTCTTCAACAACGCCAGAAGTTAAAATGTCTTAATATCTATCAGGACAAGGTCGGTCTAGGTGATAAAGAAGCAGCAAAAAAGCGACCGGTCAACTTTTCTTCGAACTCAATGGACCAGAGTTCGAAACATCATTGGCATTTCAAGGCCAATCAACTCTCTCCTCCTCCACGAGGTTGAAAACATCTAACGCCGAAGTGGTGACCCAGGACTTGAAATAGCTTAGAGCTACTGGTTGCATATGTCGGTTAAAATCGGGAATAGGGTGTCCCCTAGGAGATTGGCGACGAAACTTGGCGACCCTAGATTGCCAAACGTGCTTGCTTAAGCACTGAGTATGCTTAGGGTTGCCATGACCTAAATCGCCGCTCTCAAAAGTCGCCAATCTCCTAGGGGACACCCTATTCCCGATTTGAACCCATATGTCCCTGACACAAAACAATTGAATCCGTGAGTCTAACTGAGGCAACTGCACTTAAATTACAACTTTTGAGATACCGGCTACGGCGCACGGGTTAACGAGACCTGCCACTCAACAAGAGACAACCAATGACGCTAAATGTGAACTTTTCAAAGTAAAAATTCAATACAACTGAGAAAAGATGTACATTAATTGCAGTAATGACTGGAAACGCGACCTTCTCTTTCAAATATCATACATAATGTTTCTTATCAGCACGATGACACAGGAAGGGGAGTGTGTCCCGCCTTTCTTCAACAACATCAGCACTTAAATTAGCCCGAATGGGACGTCTCTATTGGTCTGGTTGATAAAGGAACAGCAAAGCGACTAGTCAACTTTTCTTCGGACTAAATGATGGAAATTCGGATGAAAATGTAGTTTGCACGGTGAAAATGCAGTTTAGCGTAACCACTTGGCGAGATTTGAAAAATCGCCAAATTTGGCGGTTTTTATATATATATTCGAAAGGGTTGCCACGGCTAAAGGCACCGCAGAGAGAAAGCATGGTAACCACAATTGGCAAAATATCGCCAAAAAATTCCTGTCGCCAACGGGTGGTTACGCTAAACTGCATTTCAACAGTTTGCACCACCACTTGGAACGATTTAAAATCTTGGCAAGTTTTTGGAACGTCAGCAGGTCCGCTAAACGGAAAAAGAACATTTTTTTCCTCGCCTATTGCCTATTTTTCCAGCGGATTCTAAAAAAATTGCGGAAATATTTTATGGAAATCCTAATTATTTGAAAGCATAAATGTTTGCAACATCAATTATTCTTCTTTAGGGCGCCTTTCAGTCACAACCGGATATTCATTTAACTAAAACTCATTCATAAGCACCTTCCAAAACTGAATCTCGTTTCTCAAAGAGCATAAACACACAAAAATAAATCTTGATTTCTGTTGATAAAACAAATAACAAAATGTCCTATTTACATTCTACAACGACATTAATATTCATCCCAATTCGTTCATTTTCCTTAAAATATAATCGCGTGGTCTCACATTATCATGCACATTAAAACAGATCTCTCTCACTCTTTCGAGAGAATATTCCGATCAACAAACTCATTCAAACACCTACCAAATAAAATCTAGTTACTCAAAGAGCATCAAATAGTTATTCACAAAAAAACAAATATCTATTTCGGCAAAACATAACGATTTACAACTGGTTTTTCATTTCATTCTTAACAAATTATTCAAAATACAATCTCATTTCTCGGAACAAAATCACAGATCTAATTTAATTAAGGAAAAATATCGAACCTCTTCTAACACTTCTACAAACATAATGAGGATTTCCCTAATCAAGAACAGGAAGCTTTTCTTCCTTTCCCAAATTTGATAAAACAAATTTATCGTACATTCACTCACTTCTTTCAAACTCATAATTGCAAGCATAGTTAAGTACTTGGAAAATAGAATAGGAATCTCTCATTGGCTAAAAACTCGTAACGTAATCAAAGAACTCCAAAAAAAAATTCGAAAAACTTAAAAGCTTCGGTTTCGAAACGAAAGCGCAAAAATTAATGTAAAGGAATTGGGGGAAAAAACCATTACATAATAAACAATTCACCTGAGATCCGACAGAAGGAAGAAGTTATTTAATAAAAAGGAACTTGAACTTATCTAACTTAAATTGGAAACTTAAAAGGGTTGCCACGCCTAGAGAATTCACAGTGGAGAGAAACCAGGATAGCCGCTTTTGGCAAAACATCGCCAAAAAAAATCCCGTCGCCAAGGGGGGTTGTGCTAAACAGAATTCCAACCGAAATTCGAAATGCAGCCTGCAACTAAAATCAACTAAATAACTTTCTTCTCCACAGGATCGAAAAACATTTAACGCTGAGCTATGTTAGGTTTTTTTCTCCCCTCAGCTTTATCGGCATTTAAACATGTAACGTGATAATTTACGTGAACGTACGCCAGCACGGAATACTTCATCGTCAAAAACTGCAATGTAACACCAATCCAGATTTAGGATGGATCCTATTTTAGGGGAGGTTGGCGACATAAGGAATTTTTGGGGCAATAAGTCGCCAAGTTAGCTCTCATTACATATGGTAACTATACAGATTTTTTCCTGACAAACCTAAAATATATAAAAAAGGGTGTTCGATTTTTGAAATCGCACCAAGCAGCCCCTCAAAATAGGATTTTACTCGAATGTTTCCTCCATCAGACGATTCCGCGTCACTCCAGTGCCTTTTAAATGTAATAATGTTAAACAGAAAAAAAAGACTTTGATGCCTTATGTATACATTGTTGCCAAGTTTGTTTCTTTTTTCTCCAGTTTACAAGTGCGACCGTTTACGATGCACCATATACCGAGATCGGGGCTTTTTTTTCAATTCATGTTTGGCGATGAGGCGTTTTAAGGAGAATTTCGTACTTTGCTTAGTGCTTTATCAGGCCTAAGTACCACAAACTTTAAGTTAACGAGGAAAAATAAACGAACTTCGCACCGAATATATATAGCATCTAAACCTTTGGTTTCTTTCTCTTCATCATTATTACATTTAAGTATGGATCCTATTTTAGGGAGGTTGAAAGCGGATTGTTTTACGCTGCGTGAGCCCGCTCGCTCAAGCAGTATACATTCAGATTGACACCATTTTTAATTTCATGCGATGTGGCTTTTCATGCCAAATTTCGAGAGTGCAAACTCCATATTAGTCTTTAATACCATACAAATTACATTGGTGAAAGAAACGAATTTCGAATGCACTGCATTTAAGGTTCTTCTTTTTATTTTAGGTTCAATTTTTTTTAATATGGACATACGATATTTGAAATGATGGTAGAATCCTATTTTGGCTCCTATTCGTAGCAGTGGAAAGAAAGTGGCATCAAAATGATTTTAATGAATTCGGAGAAAAAAATTCAAGGATTTCAATAAAATGACAGGTATGACAGGAAAGGAATCAAGGGCATAATCACTACGATGCATCAGGGTCATGAAGTCCGTATATATTCAAAGAAGGTAAACTTCTGAAGGCCTACTGTACGTGGAGACATATAAGTAAATAAAGGGGGAGAATGCAGTTTAATTCCCTCATTGGCGATTTTTAGGCTAAGGTTGCCATGTATGGGCGATATTTAAAAAGCGCAATAAGAGTTGTCAGATTTGGAGATTTATCGGCAACTAAGTAGTATGTCGCCAAAGTTAGGGCTCAACTGCATTCCGATCAACAACATCAGTCTTAAATCACTCGAATTTTGAAATTTAGAGAAATGGAGTTGAAAAAATTTAAAAAAAGAAAATAAAGCGAATAAATTATTTTACATTACTGGTGACTTTATTTTGTTCTGATGTTATAAACATGTAATGAGATAAAACCAGAATGGATTTGAAAAAATTGGTATAATATCATTTGCATATAATTTGGTTTTGACATAAATTCCAGATTCCGAAAGAAAAATAATTAAGACATAAAACACAATGATAAAAATGTCTCTAGGGAAGAATTTCTGAGGTTGTCGGAGAAGAATTTCGGTGTTTGTTGTCGAAATAATGGCATAAGGTGAATTTTCATCTCGTCATCAGAACGAAAGTAACATCTCTTAAAGTACTTTTCAACTTCAGGGAGAAGGTGAAAGTCGCAAGGTGCAAGATCCTCATTTCAGTTGAGTCATCATCTTCTTCCGTTCTCAACACACTAACAAATTAAACAAAGGAATTATACATAGAAAATGCTCACAAAAATTCTGAAAATCGGGTAACAAATTTAAAAGTTATTACCATTGAGAGTAACTTTTTTTTTTATCTCGTCTCGTGTGTGTGTGCTTCATAGAGCAGGAGACAAACTCAGGTTATATTTTCAAGTTGAAAAAATATTTCCACCTTCCCCAACAGGAAAATAATTTCAACTAATTATAATACAAATATACACCACTGGTCATTAAAATTACTACTTCAGAAAGAATTGTAAATTACAAAATGATATTTTATGGACAAATATACTGAAAATAACAAATGATTAAATTTTCAAGAAATTTAGAAGCATGGATCTTCAGAATCCGTTACTAGAATAACCACCTCTGGCTCTCATACGCCTAGGCATTGAATCAAACAGGGATTCGATGGCATATGCAGGTACAGCTGTCCATGCAGCTTCAACACGATGCCACACTTCATGAAGTGAAGTGACTGGCGAATGGTGACGAGCCAGTCACTCAGCTGTCATTGGTCAGACGTTTACTGTTGTTGAAAGATCTGGAGAACGTGCTGACTTAGGCAGCAGCCGAACATTTTCTGGATCGAGGAAGGTCCGTACAATTCTAGCAACGTGCGGTAGTGCATTATCCTGTTGAAACCTAGCGTTTTGCAAGGCTCGTAGAAAGGGTATAGCCACGGGTCTTTACACGTTAGAAATGTAATGCCCACTGTTCAAATCAATGCAAACGATAGGTGATCGAGACGTGTATCCAATGACACCCTCTATCATCACTCCAGGTGATGAGCCAGTATGACAACATCGAATGTACGTTAGCAATTTGCATTCTCCTCGATGCCATCAAACATGGATGCGATCATCATGATGTTCTAAATAAAAGCTGGATTCGTATGAAAACGCGTCGTCGTGCCATTGCTATGTCCAAGTTTGTCTTTGATCACACCATTGAAGGCGCTTCTGTTTGTGATGTAGCGTCAAGGACAGCTAATGGTCCATGCTACTGCAAACATCGTCGAGCTGTCAGTGAAGACACTTGTTGTCTTGCAAATGATCTCATTTCTTGACTACAGCTGAATGCTCAGTTAAAGCTATGCAAGTAACATGTCTTTCTTCTCAGCTGTTAGTGACAAGGGGCCTTTGAGATCTAGCACGGAGCTCCGTATAACCATCCTGAAGCCATCGATTCCGTATTCTACAGACAATCGTGGGATCTCAACCGAGCAAATCTACGATACGATAAATCACAATCCCAATAGATTACAATTCGATCTCTATCAAAATCAGAAACGTGCTGGTAAACATTTTTTCTTCTTACAAGAAACATCACAACAACTTTTCACCAGGCAACAGTGTTCAAATTCTATTTGTGTATTAGACACCTGCTGAACAATTTCTTCATTTGAACACATTACAGTTGTCATTACCGGACCTTGTTTTGCATCAATGCGTTAAAAAGCTAATCGCTTGCATATCACAGCGTCTTATACCTGTCGTGTAAATTTCATTCATGTATGTATGGCCTTCTTGGTGTAGAAATTTTAAGGACTTGTTGTGTACACACACATATATATTAATCTAATACTTAATTTAAAATTATCAATTACTTTAAAAATACAGCAAACGTATAGCACGACAAATTGCTTTCAATCATAAATTTCCAAACTAAAAAGAATTAAACAAATATAAGCAAAAAGTATTTGCAAATCAAACTTTTATTTATTGATGGGCTAAAATAGTATGAAAATAATTTTTTGAACGTAAAGTGTATGATTTGTAAAAGCTTGAAGCATCAATACTTCTTTCGATTTTATATCTAAGCTACGAGCTATACTACTAAATTTATCGATAGTTACCAGGGTATCTTAGTTAAGCTCCTCAAGCTATTATAAATTATATATTATCTAAGATTAATAAAAAAGTATTTTTAATTCTTTTAGTCCATCTTTAAATAAAAACTTGATTTAAAAATGTTTTTACTCAAATGTGTTTCTTTTAAACTCGAGTGGCCACGGTAGCCTTGTGATCATGGACGTCGAATCGTGACCAGCGGTTTTCGTCGAGTCGTGGGTTCGAACCTTGATGCCATTAAAGATCCGCTGCGTAGCCGACGCTGATGCACTTTAAATCTGTCAAGGATCAAAGCCCTCCCGTAAGCGTGGTGGGGCAGTTAGAAGAGGGAGGTGCCAGCTCAGGTGTCGTTCTCGTTACTTGACCGCGGCTCAAAAATCCCGAGGTCCGTCGTCAGTAGCATTTGTGTTGCTTCTAGTGCGACGTTAATAAAACCAAACCAAATCTTTTAAACTCGTTGAATTTATTTATTTATTGAGTTCTGAGGGACGTGCAGCAAAATAAAAACATATAATCCCTTCAAATGAGTTGTGTGTGCTCGTGCATTCTCAAATGTACATTCATTTGTTTCTTTTTTTTTTTAATGAAATAGACTTTTAAGATATAGAGCAACAGATTTCGCTTCTTCATACAGCCATATTAAATCGAAAGTTTTAAAAAAAACTCAATTGTTTTACTTTACTTGAAAGTACTGTGCAAAAAAAGAAACTGCTTCGAAGCTTTGTTACATTGAACTTGACACCGATTCCGTTTTTAAGGCTGCAATTAAGGAAATTAGTTTTTAAACACAGAAATCTTTGTTTTTTACTATTTTGTGGCAGTTTGCTTTGTCTTTAAAAACAGAAATAATTGAATCGACGGATGAAATTACTTAATTTTCATCGATCAGGAAGCTTGCTCTATAATTCCCTAATAAGTTTCCATTTCTTGACGAGTTACTTAACCCCTAAATAACTATTACTTTGAATTTGATTGGCCACGATACCACAGTGGTCATGGTCATGAACTCGCGACCGGTATTGTTTCGTCGATTCGTGGGTTCGAGTCTTGTAGCTACTAAAGACCCGTCGTATAGCCTGGACTGATGCGTGTTAAATCTGTCGAGGCCTGAAGTCCTTCCGTTGGTGTAATGGGAAAGTTTGGAGAGGGAGGGGACAGCTCAAATATCTTCTAGTACCGTTCTCGTCACTTGCCCGAAGCTCAAAATTATGAAGCACATCCCCAATAACCCTCCAGTTGCTTCTAAGAGTAACGTTATTAAATAATAAATAACTTGTGCCAAATAAATACCCAAAATAATTTTTAGCTTCATATCCAAAGCTCACGTAATTCTTCTGATTCCCACGCAATCACTTAACGAAAGAAAATGTTAAATGTCATACTTTCTTCTGAATAAATTCAGTGCCAAACTCTCACCCACATTCACGAAAGGCGTGGGGTACTTTAGAGTGTGTGTGCGAGTTAAGCGAGTTAATCACCCAGAAGGATCACCATCCCTGACTTTCCTAGTTCAAGGTGCTAGGATACAATTTATCTACCTCATAATTGGATGAGATGCACAATCTAGATATTCCACAAAGATAAGAAATAATTATACAACAATAATAGATTCCGTGCTAAAAGAAAAGTTTCCACCGGCAACATTACCACCATGTCTGTGGGCGGTTGTCTCATCCCAGCGGGAGGCAGTATTGACTTATTAGATCACGTATTGTTTGATCTTCCCTTAAGACCTTGAATAAGCAGGTCTAACGGTTTTCGTGGACCCCCGCCCTGCCTGGAGGGCAAAACAATGGGAAGGGACCCATCACGCTTCGACCTTGCCTTCTGTCACTGGTGGCCAAGAAGAAGAGTGCCTCTGTCAACAAGGGAAAATCGTTTGGGCAGAAACTTGAGTCGTCAAACTTTTATCAATGGATGGCATTAGAATTTTTTTTTTTTTTTACTCAGGCCAGATGGTTCGTGGACAGAATTCAGGTCAATAGTTAGACAACATTGTATGGGTTAGATAGCTTGGACAAATGTTTGGAATTATTTGTTTATTTCATTTGATTGGACTTATCTTAAAGTAGTTTGATTTCAGGAATTTGATGTAGTGGGAACATGACCTAAATAAAAGCGTTGGCCTTTAACAAGAAATTAAAACTTTTTTTCAGAAAAAATGTTAAAATTAATTTTAATCTTGATGTAACGTTTTCAGATGTAGATACATTCTTTGAATTATAAACTTTGTTTTTCAATTTAGCTTCCTTGATTATTCCGGAACGTTGTTGAAAAGGGTTTGAATTCAACAAAACAATTTAACGGCTGATTTAAAAGTAAAATAGTAAATTAGGCGAGTTAGGAAAACTTTTTTTTTAATAAATGATTTGGAACTGAATTTTGAGCACATTTAAAATGTTAATAAACTTTTCTTTTAATCAAAAGGGTATAAAGTTTCTTTCTTCGCATAGATGTGGCATTCAATAAACTTTTTATATAACCTCCTACATTCAAAACAATTTTGTAATTTGAACAGAACCTGTTTTTGAGATTTATAGTTGAATTAACTTAATTACCTGGTAGCCTAGGGTTATGGTTATAGTCGAGAACTCATTGCCAGTGTTGTTTCCTTCGAGTCGTACGCTCGAGTCCTGATACCACCAAAGTCTATTGTGTAGTAGGGGAGTCACGGGGACGTCGTGTCGCGGATTAAGTCTGTCGAGGCTCCAAGTCCTCACGTTGGTATGGGCGGAAAGGGGGGGATTGTTCATTTACGCCGCAAGGAAATATTTACAACAAGAGAGCTATTGGCATCGGGCCTTGTAATTTTGAACCTCTATTAAATGAAGAGGTCGACATATAAGCTGAAACCATCCACAACTTCCACTTCATACCAACTGGAAGACTTGGGACATCTACCAGATTTAACGTGCATCAGTCTCGCTACACGGTGGTCTTATTGGCATCAGGGCTCGAACACATGACTCGACGAAAACAACGCCGGCCGCGAGTCCAAGACGGCCACTAGGTTACCGCGGTCTCGTGTTGCTTCGAAGGGGGAAACGTTAATAATTAATCAATAAATCAACATAATTGCATGGTATTTTCCCGGCTCATCTGAAAAAAAGGTCATACAATAAAGTTGAAAGTGTCCACAACTTTCAATACCGTACAAGCTGAAAAGGTTTTACTTTTCCAAAATTCTATCCAAAATTTAAAATCCGTGCTGAAACTAAAATGAAAAAGTGGATATAGATTTTTAAATATTCATATTATTTCTCTTTTCTTTTTACATAAAAGTTACATTCAAAATATCTAAATTGCAAGTTTGAAGATTAAAGTAATATTCCTTTTCCACTGTTTTTTTATGCGTGTGTTTATAATCGCATTCTATCATATCTGTTGTCGTTTTGGTATATATCCCTTCCACCAGGTGCATGTTTGGCTAAAATTAGATTTTTCGTTTTGGAGACGATTAAGTAAATCAGTAATATTAACACTTTCGAAAATAAAACAACTCATTTTCATAAAAAGAATAATCATTTCATTTTGAATTATATAACTTATAAGTTCAAGACACATACATTGAAGAGATGAAAATATATATATGCCGAATTGTCAAACCCTCAGCATAAATAAATACGCAAGTTTTCCAATGTTTGAGTTGTCTCATTCCATTAAATGATTTCATCCATTTAATCCTTATCCTGATTCCATTTTAATCACTTCAACTTCACTTTAAAATTAAAACAGAAAATATTCATGAAGCGGCATATGATTTAGTAAGTAGGTAGGATTTTCCATATATGTGTATACATTGGGTTGTGCGAGCAGTTCGTGCCGATTTTGAAGGAAAATTGAAACACAGTACATTCAAATTTGTATACATTTATTAAGTTATATAAATACCATTTCATTTTCCATCTTTTAGGCAGTTTGAAAATTCCGTCCTTCCAGAACCTCTCAGGTTTTTCAAAGAAAGGCTTTTCTACATTATTTTTTTTTATTTCGCCCAAGGAGTCGAAGTTTTTCTCCATGGTGAAAATTTTGTAGTGATCGAATTAGGTGGAAATCTGAGAGTACGAGGTCTGGTGAATATGGTCTCCACATCGACGACTTCTACGCAGACACATATTCTACTTTCTAATGAATTATCCACCTCCAAAACATCTAAATCTCAGCATTCCATTCCCTCACTTAATATTGGTCTAAGAAACAGAATTCAAAATAAACGAAGATTAAAAAAGAAGGTATAAAAATATCTCACATCCTACAATAGGTAATAAACCTAAAATAGCAATTACCACGAACCCTCATACGCCTAAAAATGGTTCTCTCAAGCACACCTTTGAAGACGATGACATGATCTTGTAGGACATCAATGACTCTTGGTTGACAGATGCTGCGGACGAAATGGAAGCTTCATTGCAATTAAAGCCTTCTAAACAGCATATCCGAAAATAATGCTCATTATGCTTAATTTTATTTTCCATATATAGTTTCCGTCACTATTTTAAGCCTTGTATATCAATTTCGAATTTTGAACTTTTTATGCAATACAATTTTACTCCCCAACATTTTAAGACAACTTGATTTTACGTAATTTATTTTTCAATACAATATGTGTATTTTATGCTTTTACCTTCGCCCCTCACCTTGTTTGGCGCAGCTCATTCATATGTGGCCCATTAAAATTTACACTCCCACTCCCACTGGTATATATAGTGGAGGGTGTATAATATCCCCACTGAGCTCTAACAACTTATATCGAGTTGTTAAAAATACACGAGGTCGAGCATTGTTCTTTCCGATTCGCTATTTTTGAACGTTTTTGCTCAATTACTGAATTTAAGACATTTAATTAGGAACAATACTTTTCTAAATTTATCATCTCGCGGTTTCGTGAAAGCAGGATTCTTTTCCAACCCTACTAGATATAAAAAGACCTCCTTCGGATGAAGACAGCTTTTGGGATGGCTAAAGATGGATCATTAAGTTTTTCCCAAGATCTTTATCCATTTTTCATCTCCCGTCACTATTTACTTATAAAATGGTGTCTCCTGGATACGTTTTTAGAGCGAGTCGCAAATTAAAATGCGATCCATCAGAATTTTCTCCGTTAAATCGTGAGGAAACCATACATCAAAGCGGTTTATCATAGCCTGCTCATTAACCAAGCTTCACAAAATGCGGATGGTGGACATTGATATTTTTAACATTTCTGTTAATTTACATGTCTTTCAGCGTGGGATATTTTCAATCAGTATTTTAATCTGATCTTCATCTGTGGTGGTAGGCCTACACGAGCGTTCTTGTTTTTCAGGTTTGAAATCACTATTTTCAAACCAAGAATGTCACTTCCGCATAGTTCTGTCAACTACAGCACCTCACTATAAAAATCGCATATCTTGTTTACCTCTTGTGTGAACGTTCTGCCTTTCCTATAAAAGAAAAGCATTAAATCCTTAAAAGGCACCTTGTTTACTTCCATATTCAAGACGTATAAAACTGACAAAATTAACGTATGGTAACCAAACTTTTCCCAATATCCTTAAGATGTTCCTTACTTGGAATATGTATGCATGACATTTGTTTTCAATCGATCTGATGTATCCAGACTTGTCCTTACGCCACTTACCGAAAATCGAGGTATGAACTTTCAGAATATATATATATATATATATATATATATATAACCATTTTTTTCCATAGGTTCTGCAAATGTTTCCATATTAAATACTGGTCATCACTATTATTTCAAGATAAGAATAATACTGTTTTCTAATATTCTGTGAATATTTTTGCTTGCGCGATTTTTATATAGAAAGTCTCCCCTCCCCCCTCATTGCAGTCTGTTTTTAAGAAAAAATTTGTAAAACATAAATAAGTAAAATAAGATACGTAGTTTTTTTCCTTTTTTTTTTCTGAAATCTATCATTTCTGTTAAGCAAAATATTTTCATCAAACATTTATTATTATTTAAATCATTTAAATTGTTTTTAAAATTATTAATCCCCAATATATGTTAAAATGATGTTTTATGTTCTTTTATTCCAATTCATTTTTTTTAAATAACTTCTTTTTTTATTTTTTTCGTGTATTCATAAATCTGCATTACTTTCGAATGTTCATGAATTTGTACTTCTTGAAAATCAACAAGAGATCACCCACGCATACGAGGGAGTATCGTAAAGTCTTAATTATTACTTAAAAATAAACGAGATATCTGTATAAAAATTCTCTCTGCATATTAATTCTTCCTCATATAAATATCGCTGTAAATGACAGCTATTCATGTTGATTTGTTTGGTTTCAGGAAGCAGTAGATTGAAGTAACCCACAGTAGCGTAAATGATAGTTATTACTAAAAATAATCGAGATTGAAACTTACATTTTTTTTTATTTATCAAGCTTAAGACTTTTCTACATAAGCACCCCCCAGAGTAATACATTTCTCCCAGCACTTCTTAACCTTTCGGAGGTAGTCATTGTAGAACTATGCAAATTATCTTCTCCATTCTGCGGGTCATTCCAATCTTCAACTTCTCGAAACCGAACAAATCAACACGAATTGCTGTAATTTATAACATTATATGCATAAGAATCATTTCATACGACGATTAAATTTTATTCACTTGGTTATTTCTCATGAACCTCCGAAATCTGAAGTTCTTACCGGAATATATTTTAAACTGAACAAATGAATAGTCACTTTTGGCGTCTTCTATGAATGCGGCAATGAACTTTGATACAATTGTACTTTTTTTTCTGAAGCTTGTCGTAAATATTTGAAGACATAAAATCTTTTAGTCATACAGAGTTAAAAGTAATTTAAAGCAAGAAGTAGAAGAACTAATTTACCGCAGCAATTTAACTTGCAGGTGCCGTAGCACAAGTCACAGATAAAATCTAATAGCTCGAATCTAGAGAAGGAACGATTTCTTTTCTTATTTTAGAATTTTATAAAAAAAAATGTAAATTGTCGTTAGTGATTTTGCAAAACATTCTTTTATTTCGCTGTTAAGAAATAGAGGATTGATTCCGTAGATGCATTATTTATTAGAATTTGATAAATAAAACTTTCAGGAATTGAATTTTAAAGTTATAAGCGCTCATGTTACTCTATAGAAATAAAGTGTATTTGCGTTTTTCTAGAAGTATGCTTTTTTAGGATTGTGGTACACGTTCCTCAAACTCTACTTTATCAACAGTGCTGATAATTTGGACATTATATAAGACGTTGTTTCAAATATAGTGAAAGCAATTATTTTTCTAATAAACAGTCACAACCTTTAGACGTTACACTATATTTGAATAAAAATTATAGAATATTTGAGCATAAAATTTAAAATTTAAAGAAATAATTAATTTTTTAAAAACAGAATGATATTCTATGTATCGAATATTATGTATATAAGCAAGCACTCTGTAAATTTTTAAAGTTATAATTGCATTGAAGTTTAGGCAAGATGTACATAAAAGTAAGTACGCGACTTATAAATGTAGATACAATTATTGATTATTAATTTCCCATTCATAATTGTTTACAATTACCTATGTGATTTTCTTTGTATGAACAAATAGATTAATATAAAGATATCTCATTGTTAAAATATGATTTGCGTTGCGTTTCATTTAAAAAAAGTGATGTTTATTTAAACTTGGCTTAAAAGGAGATCAAATTTTCCTTTTCGAAGACGTCTTGGTTGCCCTAACGAAAGTCATTTTTTGTTTCGGTATAATATAGTCATAGCTTACTCAACAGTGTAGATAATTTTAAGAATTCAAGATTCCCTGACGATAAATATATATATAAAATTTTAAAAGAAAACTGGAAAAGGGATAATAAAAAGAATTAAAAATTAAAAAATAATTTTCTAATATATTTTCTATGAATACCTTACTAGCCGAAAAAATATTTTTTTTTTAAATTTTACTTCTATTTATGAACTCTTTTGCTTCATAGAAAAGATATTTCTTTAAAAAAGTTCATATACATATTATTTTCTGCTTTATTATTCTATATTTTTTAAAAACGCTTTCAGTGCAATTTTGTTTATGGTTTTATAACTGAATATATTGTCTTCCAAATTGAGCATGTGTGCAAAATTTCGAAGTTCTTACTAATCGGAAAGTGGAGGAAAATTTGAAAACGTTTATGCCCAAACTGATACACAGTGCAAGACAATCAGAAGGGTACAAAAGAAAGAATTAATTTTTTAAAAAAATCTAAAAGCCATGGTAGTAAATAAAAGAAAACATTTAATCGAGGTAATATATCACAAAAGCTACTTCTTCATTTAATCGCGTCCATCAAATCGTGTCTTAAAATTTTATTACTGCGTGAGAGTTTCAACAAATGTTTTTTTCCCTTCGTTATAAAATCTTAAAGAGAATAAATTTAGGATTATTATTTGAAATAAACTGAAAAAATGAATCACATTTTTTCTTAACTTACATTGTATTGAGGTTTGAGAATTCATTCTGTCGAACTAGTTTTTCTCTCAATGCCATTACTTTTTTTGCAGAAATCTTAAAAAATTTCCTTAACACGTATACAAATCAATTCATATGTAAATTTTCCCAATAGTAAAGTTTTAATCGTCAATACTGTAAAAAAAATTTTAAACAAAGATTTTTTTCATCTTGACATCGATAATCGTTTGTTAATAATAGTTTTGAATTGTAGTTAATTCCATTGAATTGAAATGAACACTAAAACATGTTAAATGTATTGTAAATTAATAGACAGATGTATCAAGTTTATTTATTACAATGTTCTTTTTGAAACATTAAATAATTCAATTGTATTCAAATTTCTGATATGTAGTGACAGGTTGGGCAGTTGAAGTTTTCTTTTTCTAATGACCATAGAGAAAACAATCAGTTGTCAGAGCAACGCTATATAAATTCTTACTATACATTTTAGGGGACAGGGCATATTAAATAGGAAAAAAATAATTCTACACATGATGAGCAGAAAAATACTTTTTGATTGACTGATTTCTTTAATTACTAACACACTTAGAAGCCACACTTGAGTTATTGGAGACAGACCTCGTTACTTTGAGTCTCAGTCAAGTGACAGCTGCGCTGGAATCTACCTTTCCAATCTTCTACACCACGTTAACAGAGAAATTGGAACCTCAAAAGTTTTGAAGTGCATCAGCTCTGCTTCACAGCGTGTCTCAAGTAGAATCAGAACTCGTGGTCACGGCTCGATGTAAATAATGCTGGCTGCAAACTCGAGACCATGACCACCCGTCTACCGCGGTTACAGTAGTAAAAGACGAGGTTCCTCTAACTGTGTTCAATAGTAAAAAAGATTTGTGAAATCCTATTACTCGTCTCGTCTGTCATATTAAGTTTTACTCTAATCACAAGATCTAAATTTCAACACAGACAATACATGCACAGACAAAGTAATTATTTAAAACAGTCAATCCTCTTGCAAGATATCGTTTATTAATCTAATAATTACTATTGGGCAAAATTTGTCGCCTTATTGCTTCTCGTCAATGGAATTTGGCGATATGCAGGAGATTTTTGTTACTACTATAAGAAAAAGTAAGGCCAATAGTAAGAGCCCTTACTTTTTTTTGCTATTCCGTGCTTTGACTCTCATTCGAAAACAGCTTGATTAAAAACTAGTTCTAAGAATATGGTGCCATATCTGAATCCAAAATGTACTCTATAGTTCTTTATTTCAATAAATCTTCATTTTTATTCTGTTGGAACGGCAAACATGATTTATAATTCTTAAAATCTAGTTTAAATTAACTGAGAATAATTTTAAATAAATGATTAAGAGCTATTCTCTCACTTGATGCAAGTCTTTTCTTTAAAGGTTTTAAGATCAACAAAAATTTCTCTTTGGTTCAATGATTATTGCATCGCTTGTAACAATTACCACACGGTTGTATACATTCAGTAATTTTATATGTATAACTCGTATGCAAGTGCTTGTGTTTCTGCTTTTCTGTTTTAAATTTACAAAATTTATCGTTATTCTTTTTAAATATTACGTATAAGAAAATGGTCTAAAAAAAGATGCTTTTCCAGGATTGATACATCAATCACTAAAAAAAAAAAAAAAAACGATGGACCTCGTAATTTTGAGTCTAGGTTCAATGACGACACCTGTCTCGCCAAACTTCCACTCCACGCTATTGGTAGAATTTGGGACCTCGAACAGACTTAATGTGCCTCAGCCCCACTACACGGTGGGTCTTAAATGGAATTGGGGCTAGAACCCACGACTCGACGAAAACAGCGCTGGCTTTTAGTCCTCAACCATGACCTCTACACTACGGCGACCACATGACAATGTTCGGAACAACATCATTAAAAAAAAGCTGATGTTACGACACAAATTTGATTTCATATTAGATTACTTAATCAAATATATAAAACATAATCAAAGCCATTAAATGATTATGTGGCAAAGTGATTTAAGCCGGCATTCGATGGCTCGGTATCATACTGTATTCCGATGACGAAAACATCATTCTCTTTCGATTTTCATTTTGTAATGATTTGAGTTTAACTGCTTCTGTGGGTTCAAAAATTTTGTGAACCAACAAAAACACCTTCTGAAGGTGGAATTGAATTAGGAAGAAGGCGTGATGAAAGATGAAGTTGAAAGCTCTTGGGAACATGCTTCTGATGCATTTATAAAATTTGCCGAATGTCCAACAAAAATACAACTGCTGAACTCAAACATTTGTGTATGATTCGCCACTATTTTTTTTGAGGAAAAGATCCAAATCTCGGAAGCAAAGGGATGTCAAATACTTTTTTAAACAGTAATGCTCATTCTTGCCATAGAGTAGTTTGCAACATTTGTGTTTTAACTATCATTGTAAAGCATTATTCTCTTTTAATATCGAGGTTTCTTATATATACAATTAATTTAAAATATCCAATTAAATCAATGTTCAGTGTTAAATTTAGTATTTCTAGAAAGACGAAATAATTTATTGAATTTTCTTTTCTCCAATACAGGTTCAGAATGTGCGTACATACATTAAATACATGTTTTATTCCTTTAATCTTTTATCTAGGCAGGGACTTATCTTTGACTTATCAAAAATATAATAATCCTAAACTTAACAATCAATAACTTATAAACTTATCAAACTTATAAAAACTTATAAACTTATAAAAACTTATAAACTTATCAAACTTATAAAAACTTATAAACTTATCAAACTTATATTTGATAAACTTATCAAAGACTTATCTTTGGTTTCTTCTTTAAACCTATTGTTATGAACATGAGATAGCGCTTCCCTGCGGTGTTTCTCTTTTGAAGGAAAAGAAACATTTACAAAGATGTCACCAGTCAGCAAAGGAAGTTTGCAATTTATGACTCCTTAGCCATGGTAGAGGATTTGGTGTCCATGTTGGCGACATGGGGAGAAGCTTGGTGACTTTGGCGAAAAATGGAAGGGTCCCGAATGTACTGGAATCTAGGCAAAAAATCGATCGGAAGGAAAGTTACGGACTTTTCATGTATTTTCCTATGTGGCGTCATTCCTGACCGGAAGAGACGAAAAAGCCAAGAGCTACAGTTGAGGTATCAATTTATCTATAAATCTGCTCTGGAGACCGATCGGAGAATTGATTGAGCGGATCCGCCGAAGAAAGCTGGGCCGAGTGAATCTGCTGAAGATTCGGCTTCAATCTAGTGGAACTGTCGAAGTCTGTCTTTGGAGTCTCTGTTGCGGAGATCGATCAGGAAATCGATTGAAAGCTGTCGCACTTTGAAGTGGAGCACTTCGGGTGAAATTGTGGTGAAGCAGCGTGCATCTGCCGGGAATTGTCGGAGCCAGCCCTGGAAGTGCAGAGTAAGACTTTGGAGATTTGTGCGCGGTGAGAGCTATTAACTGTACTGAACGCTATCATATGAGCTGTTTCGTAAAAGTTTGTGTCACTGTACAAGTCCTGTATTTTCTGTTTGTGCTGTAATTATTCACTAAAAATTGTGAATAAATCGTCATTTGCTCTCATCCACCGAATTGGATTTGATTTCACTCCCACATACTCAGGAAAATTTTCGTAACACTATATTGACACTTGATAATCCACCACAAACACATATCTAGCCTGACTGTCATACTAACGCCCCTAGGTTCAAGAGAGCTTACTGCATTGAAAAAGAATATACGAGTTGTTGGATATCAAATATATTCTCAAAATAATTGAATAGTTCAATCGTTGAAGGCTTTGAGAATTAAAAAAAAAAAGCAATAAAATAAAATCTAAGACAAACTCTAGTTTTATTTATTTAAAATATCAATGTACAATCAAAAATAAAACTAAGGAATTGATTGAATTTATTTATGCGCACATTAACACACGGCACCTACTGTATTCTGTCTGAATGAGATACAAATAACAAATACTACCGATTCCAAAATTTCATAATGCACAATTTCTTCGACATGTTCAACTGTATTACTTATGAAAAAGAAAAATTTAACTTATTTAACAAAACAAAA
Organism: Nephila pilipes; assembly: GCA_019974015.1. NCBI lineage: Eukaryota > Metazoa > Arthropoda > Arachnida > Araneae > Nephilidae > Nephila > Nephila pilipes. The sequence continues at coordinate 83,330 of BMAW01114667.1, read as the reverse complement.
AAAAGTACAACATAATAATTTAGTTCTGGGGTGCAATTAAAATTTAAAATTTAATAAATAGGTTAAAAAAAGAATGATGAGTATTCAGAACAGAAAAATACAAGGGAGAACATATTCAAATAATGCATGATTTTTAAATTATTATTGAGACAACAAATGGGGAATCTAAACAGGTTTTTTGGCATGGTGTGGCAGTTAGGAAAGGGAGTGCCAATTCAGGTGTAGACTTCGTCACTTGAAAGAGGTTCAAAATTTACGAGCTTTGTTACCCTCGTGTTGCTTCTAGTGCGACGTTCATAAAACCAACCGACCAAAACAGGTTTTTTTTTCTAATGCGAAATTATATTTAGTACAAGTGTCAGTGCTGTATGGTAAAAATCGCTAGCAAATACTTCTAAATTCTTCAGAACAACTAACTCCAATAAGAAATATTCTGGAAAAGGAACAATGTTTTTGTTGTCATTTTATGATGGAAAAATGTTTTAAAAAATATATAATGCCATTTATTTTTTGAAAATATCGTCTTTCATTTTATTAAAATACTTAATTCCTCCCCCCCCCCAAATAGAAACCATAATAAAACTGTTATCGTCTGCATCATATACATTGTTCACAAATAAATGAATAACATGCTATCAGTCACGAATTAGTCCCGTAGAGAGGTGTGAGGGCATAAAATAAAGGATATGGGGTGTTGGATTCTAGAGATCGATATTATAAATACTTTATGACTATAATAATTGTGTTTCGTTTGTTTAAGGTACATTTACATTGCTAAGATGAGTTTAAATGAATATTTTATCATCAGCTTTTATTTTAATATCCGAACAGAATATTACTGTCTACTTTCATAATTTATCGTTTGCTCTTATTTTAATATTTAATTTAATAGTTGATTTTTATGGTAGAAATGTCGTTTTTATTCTTTTTGTTGTAGATATTGGCATCATTTTTGTGTCTGAATTTTTTTTTTTTTTTTTTTTTTTTTTTTTTTTGTGAAAATAAAGATGAATTAGGAATTTTCTTTTTTTTTTATAGTAATTGCATCTGTGGAGCCTGGGGTTTGGAAGAACGCTTACTTTAAACTAATTGATATTCATTTTGAGTGATTCTAATTCTTCAAGAGCTTAACAGGGGGGGGGGGCAAAAGCATATATTAAAAGGAAATCAGAAAAGCCAATTTCCAGTTTGATTATTGTTGTTATTATTTTATAATTGCATTTAATGTGATGAATTATTTATAAATAAATATCACTTATCATTTGCCATAGAATTGGTGCATTTAACGATATTATTCATGTTCAGAATACAGTTTATGCAACTAATTCATATATTTTTGTGACAATGTACAATAATCACATAAAAATTCGTATTATTTTTTTTTTAATTTTATATTCACAGTTTGAAGAGTTTCTGATAATTTATTTTGTTTCGGGCTTTGCTAGAAAACTTTATCAAATTGCCACCAGTAGAAAAAGTCGATAAATATGAACTCACTAATGAATACTTATTAATGTATCATACTTCTAATAAAAATAATTTTAAATTTCTTTTCTGGATGAAATGTTTTTCATATAAAGTTACGTATTTCGAATGTTAATTAAATGCAAGAAATACAATCGGCCGAATTCATAATAAATCAAAAACGAAAAAAATGTGAAGGGAAAACCGATTGCTTTGAAATTAAACCTGATATAAATTGTATAAAAATTCTACAACTTTCTTTCTCCTAAGCTGTCGATCTCAATAACAAAGACGTTTTTGTTGAGATGGAAAAGAAATTCATAAAAATAAAGAATACTGCGCTATTTACATTTTCACCGGAAATAACTTTCCACATAAATTGACAGATGAAATAACTCCACCCTTTTGATTTTTATGAAAAGTGTCTTCTGAATAATGCATTAAAAAAGATTTTCATTTTTACATGTAATACCAAGAAAAAAAATTATGTATTTTTTTTTTATCAGAACTAATTGATATTTGCTTCAAGAAGAACTGTGGAATCAAGTTTACTTTCTGACTCTTTTTTTTAATTAATGAAATTAAGACTAAAATCCCAAAACGTACATAATATGAAACGCAACAGGATCTTTCAAAATACCTTCCAAAAGAGGCCCCGTGTCTAAAGCCCTGGTGAAAAGAAAAAAACAGGTTCCCATTATTGTCGATACAAACAAAAGCTTTTAACGGAAATTACTGTCGCCCTCGTAAGAATTCTTGCTACACAACCAAAATTTCAAAGTAAAGAGTCAACACTTACATTGTCAGCTTTCGTAAAATACAGGGTTGTAGCAATTAAGTTTTCCCATTTCTGTGTTGTGCAGGGCGTTGTTTGAGTCACAATGGCATGAAATTTGGACATAAAAGGTATAAAGAAACCCGAATGAACCGGTGAAAAATTACAGATATACTCAATATTTTCTAAAGAATTTTAAGAAATAGTTTATTTTTAAATTGTATCATCAAACATAACAATTAATTCTGCACTTTATGTGAGTGTTTTAAAACGCTAACAAAAACTATGTGAAATATCTACAACCATCTTAAAGTCTATTTAAATAGTCAATAAGTTCAAAACTTAAATGAAGATACGTAAGAGAGGGGCAGCACATTTTATTATCTATCAAAGAATATGAAAGATGGCTCTCTCTGAAATCTGTCTTAAATCGGTTAATCCTTCTTTACGCTCAAATAATAAAGTCTTAGCTTATCAAATTACTCATTCCGATTCAAACACTCCTCGATTATAGCAGAATCGATTCCAATTATTCTGATCAGGAGTCACTTCCAACTTACTTCAACATAACAATTAATTACAATAATTCACTCAGATTTACACACATCTATCAGCTTGTCGTTAACATATGTCTCCCTTCCCTTTCCTTTCATTCTATTTTGGTAAAATTTCTCTATTATTAACTTAGAGGCAACAGTAGTCTAGTGGTCAAGACACGCCGTGTATCGGTACTTATGCTCTTTAAATCTGTTTAGATTTCATATCCTCCTGTTTGTATGGTGTGGAAGTTTAGATAGGAAGACGCCAGCTCAGGTGTTGTCCTCGTTACTTAATCGAGAATCAAAATTCGAGGTCCATCGCCTTTAGCCCTCGTGTTGCTTGCAAATGAGACGTTAAGAAAACCAACCAAACCTACATCTAACTTAATTCTTTGTACTTCTTATCTTCGTCTAGTTTACCTTATCATGTTTCAGTTGGTTGGCAAGGAGTTGTAATTGTATGAAAATTACCTAAAGGTCTTCTAGATTATTTAAGAGAAAATCGAGAATAGACCAACATCACAAAAAAATTTGGATAGGTAATTGGAAAAGAGTAAGATTTAAATATATATATATATATAGTTTGAAGATCTGTGAAATGAAGATAATATTTTCTACAATTTATTCCCATTTTCCACTCAACGATGCAAAGACTACATCATTATTACATGCAGCGAGATAATAATCATGTCTATACCTATATGAATTGATAGCGCAAATATTGATCAAAGGACTTTCTTACTGGCATTCTTCCTATTTCTACTCTCTTCCGTTATTGTAAATTGCAACTGAAAGTCTTAACGCAGATATATTCGCTAATTTAAAATAGTGAAAGTACTCTTCAAAGCACGCTTATTTATGTTATTTAAGGGAAAAGTTCTCTATCTGTTTTCTGATTCCTCAATGGCATTTACTCTAATAAGTTTTACTCAAACACGAAATATAAAGCTTGGATCGGTGATGAAATATTAGTTAAACTAAAATGTGGTTAACCTCAGCCAAACAGAGTCGGATCTTTATTGCAGTAAGATCCAATGATATTCACATACGCGCAAGTATATTACGCTCACAGTTTAATTCTTTCTCAATGCTGCTACTTTTTTACTAAACTCGACATCATTCAAACAACACCTGTTTTTCGCTATATCATCATTATACTTTTTTACTCGAACTAATTTGCGCTTTATTTGACTTGATGGAGATTTTATTTTTTGGCAAAATTGAGTTCCCATGATAAATAACAAAATAACTCGAAAAGTCCGTCGTTACAACTTTAATACGCAACATTTTTAGAATCTTATCCTTTTTTTTTTCCAATTCCCCATTCAATTATAAAAGGTCATTGTATGGCAAATACTGATATCCTCTTTCAACGGGATAAAAATCGTAGATTTGCGTAATTATTTAAAAAATGAATTGTAATGTGTTTGTTATTCAATAGATTTTACTGCTTTTGATCAAAAAGCGTACTAAAAGCTGTTGAACATCAGTGCTGAATATCGAATATATTATCATAACCATTCGTACTTAAAAAGATATCAATTTAATTGTGCAGTTTGATTTTTAATTTTGTGTCTGAAATAATTAAGCAATAATTTTTTTTAAATTACTCCAAAATCTTATATATAAAATACAAATTAGAGAATGTTTTCTTTTGGATGTGGTAAGGGTATTTATTTGTATGTATGTTTTCCCCAGTAATTTTCAAAAATATACTATAATTATATAATAATTTTTTATGCACTTATTGGTCTTATTTAATGAAGTGTTTTTATTGATTGAATGATGTATTTACTTAATTTACGAGTATGGGATTATCGTAAATTTTGATTATTATTAAGAAATAATCGAAATATCTGGATGAAATTTCTTCGGCATAGTAAATGACCTTCATTTACATAATGAGGTAAACTACAGCAATTAAAGTTGCTTGGAATGGTTTCAGATAGTCGAAGATTGAAGTAACCCGTAGTATGGAGAAGATAGTGTTAGGGAGCTGCGGAGTTCTTCAATAACGACTTTCGAAAGGTCAAAAAACTCTGGAAGAAATTGTGTAACTCTGTATAGAGACTATGTGGAAAAGTCTTAATAGAGGAACGAATAAAAATCTAGTTTCTAACTTAATTATTTTTTGTAATGATTAAAACCTTACAATGTTATGGGTTACTTTAATCTATATCTTCCTGAAATGAATCAAATCAAAATTAATATATGTCCAATACAACGTTATGTACATAAGGATCAATTGATATGTTGAATACATTTTATCCAGGTATTTCGATTATTTCTAGATAAAAATTAAAACTTTACGATATCCCTTTGTAAAAAATTCTTTCTCACTAAAATTTTTTCAATATTATTCATAATTATAAGACAATAGCGAAATAGCCAAGCTTTTCTGGAGATTTCTAGTTACTTCATCACGATTTGGCTTTCTTTTACATGTTTTGCAGCCTACGAAATTTGAGTACAGCTGTAAATAGCCATTACTTTGCATTTTTATCATTGTTTTTCAATTCCAATCAAAGCATTTGTATAGAATTCATTAATGAAAGAATTGAACATATTTAATATTCGGTCTTTCCGTCTAAGTCCGGAATGGATCAATTGATATACATGTATTAGTGAAAGTTACTCGCTATTTGTAACAACATTGTTAAGCGGTTGAGAGTCTTTAACAGCACAGGAAAGATCCAGCCTCTTAAAACAGCCAATTCTTTGGGAGAAAATCCTAATTTTCATTTTGAAATTCTCCAGCCGATGGAATAATTTACTTTTAACAGGAAATAACACAAACAGGTAAATCCTCTACAGCACAAGTTCATAGTTCACACAATTGCAGATTCGAGTCACTTAAGCAAAACATCGCATTTGTACATATATTGATTCACACTACACGCGGTGGTATATATATATATATATATATATATATATATATATATATATATATTTGTAGAAAGTGGGGTGATGGAGATTGTTCATCCCGAATCTACGATGGTTTGCTCTGACGCAAAGGGCTGGTTGTCTAGGGGGGGGGTAATTTCGGATTCCATGTAATGTTGTTGATGATATTCAAGGATGAAGCTTGCAGTAGCTTTACTTGTTTATTAGGAGAGATGATGAAGAGTGAAAAGTATTTACACTGTGATATATATACAGGTAGTAAAAAGTTCTTCCGAGACGGATAGATGGCTGCCTCATTTAACCCATATTATCGATGGACGTTGGAACGCGCACGGGCGTTTGAAGTTTACTTCCGACGCGGGTAGCGAAGGAGAAGAGAAGCGGAAAAAGTGGCGGCAAGAGAGAGAGAAGAGAGAAAACGAATGTCACTCAGTTTTGTTCTGGGATAGGTGGCGCTGCAAGAGCTTATCACATGACTCTGATTCGTGGCGACATCTATTGAGTATCGGAGGAACTAGTTTTACAGTAGATTGAAAAAATAAAATTAAATGCTTAATAATTAGCTGGAAAATCCTACATATATGTATAATATATATATATTCCAATACAATCCCCTCCAAAGATTCTTCTAGAGGCTTCTACTCTCGTCTAGGGACGTCTAATTTTGTCCCTAAATATAGAGGTGACATTTAACGACTAAATTTGTTACGAAGGTTCCCCTACATGTTCAGCCTCTTCCTTGTTTTTTCTCACTTTGATTGAAAAACTGTATTTCTGCTAAAAGTAGATCCTCTTCAGGGAAAAAAACGAAACCTATATTTCAGCGAAACAATTTTTTTACGTTGACATTCCACAGGAAACATAATCTCAATTATAAAAAAATCAAACCAAAAAACAATAGCCTGACGGATGAAATTCTGTATTAAATATGTTATCTTCAATTTTATTAAAATTTGAAATCTTTGCGATTTTTCAATTAATTGAAATAATTATATTTTAAGTTTTTTTTTTTTTTTTTTTTCAAAAATTTTTTTTACCATTTTATCTTCCATATTTTTGGATTGCAATATCTTCTAAATTTTCCGAAATATTTTAAATGTGAAATATTGAAACATTTTTTGTTTGTTTTAACTTAAATAAATTATGTTCAAAATGTTTTCGGTTGTATTCATCCCCCTATTTGCATCTATGGAATTATTTACTTTTTAATGCGTTTAATATACTAATTCTGTATAATCGACGGACTATTTGCAAAATAGGTGTAAACTATAAAAAAAACTTCATTTTTTTTCAAAGTTATTGCTTTATTTTTTCAAAATTTCATTTCCAATTTCATATTTATTTTTATTTTCATTTTATATTAACAAAAGTTGCATTATTTTTAATTTATATTTAAATAAACAATTTATCACTTACTGTAATTTTGATATTTAATCAGTAATTAGATTTTGATCCTCTAGTCGCTTGTTTTTTTTTTTTTTTTAAATCAAAAGTTAGCATGCTTTTTGTGTTTGAGAAGCTTCTATGTTTTGAGTATTACGACAAGATGACGTTGGAATATAGTGAGAATTCATTCAAGTAGTCAATTTGTTTTAGGAATTTTAAGTTAATTATTCAAAGCAGTTATTTTTATGGGTAATGATACTGCCATTTTATAAAGCTAACAGAAAATGTTTTAGAATTTAACATAATGAATAATTTGCTACTTTACACTGAATTATAAGCAAACACGATTCGACACGGCTACCTCTTTATTGTCATCGAACAAATTATTAACTTACCATCATAAATCTCATTAGTTATGCTTAAATCCATCGATGTACCTGAATTGAATATCGATTAATCAAACTCTGTAGAGAGTCGTTAAACTTATCGAACGGTTAATCAGGCCCGCTTTGAAGATGAATCATAAAAAGATAATTTTTCATTTCGTATCATTACTCAAATTTATAGTTTGAAGTCTAAGAATAATGATTCTTGAAATCGATGTTATCTTATGTTATGCAATTTGCCTAATTGATAATAAGCGCCTGGCTGCCGAATTAACTATCGTCTGCCATCTTAAAAATATGAGAATTTTCACGCTAAATTTAGTCATGGATACTTTTCTCTGGGAAGATAGCTCTGATAAAAGTTTAATAAAGAGATAATCAGCTTTCTTAAAGTTGAATATCAGTGCAACTGAAAACATTCCATTTGAAAACTGGTATGTTATATGTTTACTTCAACTGAGAATGTAATCTCAAATGTGGCACAAGCTTGATGATTTTCTTTTAAACATAGAAGCATGGTTTCAAATTCTTACGTCAGATAAAAAATAAGGCTCCATTTTCTTCGCTGTTCGAAGAACCGCATTTTTCAAACGCGTAGAAAAGCTTAAAATTGTTTGCTTGATTTGGAGATTGACATAGCTTTAATTCGTTTCGAACGATATTATAGTTTGAAACATTATGACATTAAATGGTTTTCCCTTGAAGGTGTATGTTTAATTCATTTAAATAAAAGGTAAAATTTAATAAAAATACTAAACCTGTGATCCAGTACCAACATTCAAGTTCTAGTACAAGTGTGCTTTAGGATTTCATGAAAGATGACCTGGTTTCATTTCGAAAAGCATAAAATCTTTTTATCAATTTACAGTGACTTAACCATCTAACATTCGGAAAGTAAATGATGTTCTTTGGTCAGAATCGACGTGTAGTCAAGGATGGGCATCCGTTTAGCAGAGTCCAGGGGGTGTCTAAGTGATGTTACAAAATATTAGAATTAATTGTTTTAGAATAAATTTAATGTATTTAATAATGTTTTAATAAATTCTTAAATACATAAAAAAAACCATTCAGTTCCTCAGTCCATCACTCCATAGGGATATCTTTTACGTATGAATTTCGTCTCTTTTTGATTTCGAAGCACATGTCTTGATCTACGTGAGATCATCCATGTAATGGGGAAAATTGTCATTTTGGGTTTTCTGAGTGTGACATAGGAGATTACACACAGATAAATTTGATAAACTAATGAATGAATTTACTGCAGCATCGGTTAGGAAAGGTTTACTTTGAAGTCAATTACATTTAAAGTATTAAACATCAAACTATTTTTTTCACTTTGTACTAACTTTATTTTCACGTTATATGATAGTATATATTATATCGAATGTAATGTTTAAGTTTTTACAATGTTTCGTTTGAATAATATTTTTAAATGATTACGTTTTTGGACTTCCATTGTTGCCTACAATTGTTCCGAAGATGCGAATTGAGGAACGTAATCCGGTTTCTCCTCGCGTAAGAAAACACGCCATTACAGATTTTCAAAGAAATAATAGGGTGGTATCATGGTCCGTACAAGTGTTTTCGTGAGTGTAAAGCTCGCGGGGAAAAATTCAAACTCGTTGCTTAAATCAGGGCCTTTGTTTTTTGGGATCGTAAGCAGATTCTCCTCATTGTATATTTGCCCCAGGAGGAAATAATTAATACTGAGCTGTACTGGGAAACTAAAAGATTACGGAGGGAAGTACGAAACGAAATAAGAGAAATGTTAAGGAAAGAATGTGTTTGTTGCGTGACAATTGACCCACTCAGCCTTTTTTTAACATTTGGATGGAACATCATCAACTACCTCTCTCACAGCCCCGATCTGTGTCATATTTTCACCTCCCTGAAGTCGTTTATAGGTGGAAAAGAATTTCGACCGCCGATAAATTCCGGAGTGCGATCAAACTGCTGGCGAAATAGGCGCCGAAAGATTTTTTTGACAAAGGTGTGTGGCGGGCCTGTTTGAAATATTTACCACCTTCTCACTATGCCATGAAGTGGCACGAACCACTTACACATTCTCATCTTGTCACGAGGCGGCACATTAGAATAACTAATTTCTGCAGGCGCGCAGTTATGCAAATTACAAGTAATCAACGTGTGCATCTGCAGGTATTGGTATTTATAGCAGTACAACTCTCTAATGAACACAAAAACAATAACATCAGAAGAGAAAAATAAGTTCTCCCCTTTGCAGATTCGATTGTTATAATCCATCTGCAATCCAGCATGAGCTTCTTCTGCACCTGTCTGAATTCCATTTTCTCCATCGACTGCCCAGACTAACCGAGTTCATTCAGGGTGAGCAAAAATACTACTCTCGGCAGAAGATTCCTTATTCTCAGATTGTAATTAAACCGAGTTCTGTGAAATGGTTTTCTAGATACTCGAATCTTGCTCGCAGTTTGCCTATGAAGATATTCATCATAATATTCCAGTCTAGAAATATAACTTTGTATTACAAGCTAAATCCGTTCGGTTAACATTAGCTGTTGATTATGTTCCATTTTAAACTAACTTATTTTTTATTTTATTTGAAGGAATAATATTCTTATTTCACGATGTTACATTAAATGATAAATAAATGGTGTTTTAAATATTAAATTGCCTTGGATCATTTGCAACTGCTGATCTGAATCAATTGAATTGTGGTGTATGCAAACGTATTCCGTAACCCCTTCATATTGGTGGACCTGAAAACATAGTTCATTGTTTAGGAAGGAGACTACAGCAAATAATAGTGTTTAATGTATGAATGTGAATTTATAAATTTTCAAAAATATGTTTTCTTTTCGATTTTTAAGCAAATGAATACTGTTATTTTCTGAGCATTCCTAGCAGTCCAGAAAAACAATCCATATTTCTGGCAATTTATCAAACTTCTACATACTGTCAGAATGCATATGTAACAATGGGTTAACTTTATACCGTAACATTTTCCTTCCCCAGAACTCGGCACTCGCCCCAAATCTGAAAGTAAAATCGAGAAGAAATTAGAAACCCTTTTTGAATATTTTATTGTTCCGTCACGAGTGCGCCCTGCACGGTGGTGACGATGAAGACCTTGAATTCCAATCGTGCTTTGATAGATGATCGCGGAGCTGCAAGGTTAAGGTGAAAAATAGAGCACATCGCTTTGTTTTATGCGATGAGCGCACTCTCGCATTCAGAGCACTTCCACATACACAAAAAAGTTGGCGAGAGAAGGTTGACCAATAAGGCGCGTTTCCCATCATTTTTGTCCTTGGAGATGACTTTTTCAGGGAAGATAATAGATGTCGCCGAAGTCACGATTGTTTTAAAAAAAATTTATTTCTTAAATTTAAGGTAATTCTTATTTCTAATCTCATGGTAATTTTATTTCTCATTTTTAATATCATTGTAAATGAGGTTCCTTCGACAAGAAAAAAAATATTCTTATTTTATACAAGTTCAAGTAATCCTCATTTTTTTAAAATTAAAAGTAATTGAAGTCATATTTTAACATCCAGATAACTGTATGCAGTAGTATCTTTCGTAAGGTAAGGGATAACCCCGAATACAGGACACCCCTACTTAGGGGACAATTCTACAGGTCCCTTTGAATAGTATATGTATTTACCTTTTATAAAGGGACAAAATTCTTCATTTGGTGGGTGTAACTTATTGGGAGGTATTACTGTATTTATGTATTTGCTTGCGAAAAGAAAAACAACATTTATAAACATAAGTAAGAATAAAGGAGTAGTTAATAATAAATAGCTGTATTTATTTTTATATAAGTCGTGCATTTAGGTATATCTTACGTAAAATCTACGACATTTATAATTTTAAGAATTCACAGAGATCTTACAAACATAACATTCTAAACACTGAGCATAATTATAATTTTTAAAATTCAATTTAATGGAATTTTAAAAAAGTTACATTTTATGATATAAATTTCCCTTAATTTTATTAAAAAAATTTGTGCCGTTTTTAAAGTTTATTAGAGTTCATTAAAAAGGAATTATATTCACTACACATGAAATGGTTTCATTTCATAATGTTTAAATATCAGCTCTATGGATAGAGTAGATTTTGTGGAAAGTTTGCCAGAACATTCTAAAAATTCACGTTATGAGAAAACCACAAGTACAGATATTTTTACACGCTCATATACATACATACACGTTTGTTTACAATTTTAAAACTTAATTTCAAAGCGTTCTATTTATCAAATTCTCATAAATAATACATTGATGGAATTAGAGAAGCACAATCTTATTTTATGAGCAGGAATTACAAAATGGAAAATTTGAAGCGTTTTGGTGTTTCTATTCCAAAATATAAGGGCCCTATCGCTTAAAAGGGCCAGATTGTAGCAGAGTTCGGGTATTTTTTGCCTCATTTAATTCTTGTAAGTATTGTAATATTTTGATTAATATATCATATTGATTTTATGATATACTTTAAAATCTTCGAGTTTAAACCACTGCATAATGTATTGCGAAATAGGACTTTCTCTCGTCATTCACAATACGTCATTCATAATAAGCTGCAACTTACTACGTTTTTATAAAAAAAAATTATTTTTAATACTCATTGAAGCGAGATTATATATATATATACAGAGAGAGAGAGAGCTGACTTATTTTATGGGAATTAGATTTGATTTAGATGTAGCTGCCAAATATTAAGCTTCACTTCAATTTCGGATGCCTTTGTTATTGATTGGTTGTTTATTAACGTTGCACTTAAAAGTAATACGAAGTGAAGGACCTTGGTGAAGGACTATTGGTGAAAGACCTTGCATATCTAAGTATTGGTCAAGTGGTTAGAAAAACACTTTGGACACCTACAAATAATACTGCATGAGTTTCATAGATCAATGTAGAATAAATTTGCGGTTTTGAACTTTCATGAAATATTCGAGTAAAAAAAAATTATATTTATTTTCATATTTGTTACATTAACCGCCAAAAATGCTTTTGCTTTCATGCAACCACAAAATGTTCCCCCCCCCGACAACTTCTTAGAATAAGACTGGAAATACACGTGACTTGTTCAATATAATTCCATATCTTCCAAATGATTCATAATAGTTTCATTTTGAACTGTAGACGCTTTATTGAAGTATTAGTATTAAGAATAGAGATCAAAGTATTATATATATTTATATATATTAAATTCAAGATATTTAAATTTCATAAAAATTATCTTCCTTTCAAAAATGTAATCAGATCACTAATGTATCGCAAAAAATAATGTTTGTAGATCAAATAATTTATTTGTATAAATATTTATTTATAATGCAATTCTGAAATTATGTATCTGATATTGAAACTTATTTTATTCTATTTCTTACAATTTTAACGTTAATTAGTACAGTTTTAAACTTTGAATATATTTTAGAAAGGAATATACGTATATATTTAATATTTCGTCTTGCAATCACATTCGATTCTTTCATTAGGATTATAGTAAAACCGAAAGGAAAATAAGATAATTTTCAAGTATTTAGTAGAACTATTTCTTTATTACAAGGGTTGTCCAGAAAATGACCCTCTGAAGTTGAAAGAGAATTTTTTTTTCAAAATTCATCTACACTGCATATGATATCAAAGTCTTCGGAGTGGAATCAGTGCTCGTTTATTTCTTTTCACAATTACAAATGAGTCTTTCTATGTTTTTGACGAAATTAGATCTATTTCCTCAAAAAAGAAGGAGAATGTAACGAAGAGGATGCGTTTGTTGTTTGAAAATGCCCATTCCCACGCAACCAACGACACCAAAACAAATCTGGGGTTCTTTCGGTCGGGACATCATTAACCTCCCCTCTCACAGCTCTTATATGGCACCTTCAGATTACCCTTTTATTTCATCTTTGAATTCTCTCACTCGTAGAATAAAGTTTTTAGACCGTCAAGGAGTACAAAGGTGTCTCTCGTGAATCAATGGTTCGAATAGGCGTTGGAATACTTTTTGATGACAAAGGTATAAGACAATTCATCCCAAGGTTCCCGAAGTGTATTGAGAAGGAAGGCGACAACTTCGAAAAATTGTGTTTCATATACGTCTAAGAATTTGTAAATTTTACAAAATATATTCCCTTTTCGATTTTTAAGAAATTTAGTTGATTATTTTATTTTCTGGACAAAATATATGTAACATTAGAAGTAATTTAAATCTGATAGAAAAATTGATAATTTTCAAAGATTTATTAGAACAATTTCTTCATTATAAGAAATGTACAAGGAAATTTAATTCGCATTCTTGTTCATCCATATGAATTTCGAATGCGCGTGTTTTGAAAACAATTTGTTTAATTCAATTCTATAAGAACACAGTACCTATAAATTACCAAAATCCATCCTCCCTCCCCCCCAAAATAATTATTAACTTATTTTGATTATACAATTTTTCTAAATATATATACGAAACTTATAGTTCCAGCTGTATTATTTAGCAAATTCTTTAAATTTTCCTCATATCATTTTCATTTACCTTTAAAATTTTAAACTGATTTTCAATATTCATGACAGTCTAGTATTTAAAATACTAAGATTTTTTCTCTAATGTATATAAATTTCGGAATTCTTTCCGGTTGTTTTAAATAATGTATTCAATAATTTTATACGTGGGGAATAAGAATTTAGATAAATAGTTAATTTTTTAAATCCACAAAGTTAGACATAACGGTTTCTTTTTATTGTTTTTATCGTAGTTCTAGAAGAAGATAATTTAAAATAAACTATAAGAAACACTAGTACAATCAGGTTTACGCATATAATTGAGAAAAACACTTCTATGAATTTGAAAAAAAATATTGATCAAAAATATTACAATTGATAGAAACAGTAGGAATTTTTAATACATTGAAATATTTTTAATTTTTTTTTAAAAAGTTGAAATTTGCAAAAGGATGCATATTTTATGTGTATTCACATATGGTGAATATAACCTTTTTCTTTTAAGTATCTATTAAAACTCAGAAATATCAGCTCAGTAATTTGTTGAAAATGAACAAATTTTTCTTCATATTTTTCATTTGGATTCTCTAAACTTTCTTAAAGGCAAAACAACACGAGCTCTGTAATTTGTTGTGAGTTAACAAATGTTTCGTTTCAAAATTCTATGAACTAATAAAAGAAATCACAACTGTTTTTACAAAAAGTGACTCAAGTGTTTCCCTCACATTTCTCCCATGCTTCAAATCTTTATTTTTTCATGAAAATCACGTATTTATATCAGAGGGATGATAACACTTAAAACAATGTGTTTGTCAAAACGTTCGAAGGACATCTTCGAAGAGAACATAAGACTAATGAAGGGTTACAGGATTAATGACGGATAATTTTCAGAAAACATGAACACGCCCACTTATGCAATGTGTTGATCAATCCTTTCGGACGAACAACTCTTCACCATTTTGTCTTTTAACATCTCTGAAACAAAGAAGGCTGGAAACATTCCTTATTGTTCTTTTATTTAAACACTTGACACTCAAGAATAAATACGTTACTTCGAAACACGAAAAACAGCTTTAACTTTGATTCTCAATTTAAGATAAAATTATTTGAAATTTGAGGATTTTCTGCGAAACTTTTATTCATAATACATCTTGAAATTAATATCTATGAAGCGGCTGTTTTAGAAAATGGCAAAATATAATAGAAATTCTTAAAGATTACGATTGAAGTTTCTAATTATTATTAGTATTAATAAAAGAAATGACATTATTATCACATTAATGTAACCATTATTTCATAAAACAAACTCATAAGTTAACGTTTTTTAACGTGAATAGGAAGCTCTGGCATTTACAGTATCCTTGTAACTTTTGGGCTCACAACTTGGAAACAAAGGTTCCATCAAAGATATATATATAAATTGGGATTCAGCTGCTGCACCATCAACCTATATTCATTCACTCGCTGCATCTTATTAAATTTCGATCCGCAGGTAGAGTTCGACCATAGTCGACAGATGCAGTCCATCTTCGAGCCATATTTATTCTCGAGAACTTATGCAGGGAAGCATGAACCGAAGCGAAGTCCATCCTCTTCTGCGTATATATATACCTCTCGCTATGCAGTAATGTCGAGATAGGTTTTTAATTTTTCTTGTTGCTACATCTTGCATCTTATTACTTTTATTTTTCTAGAGTTATTTTGCTTAGTAAAGATCTCGAGTTTAGATTATTTCTTGCTCTTTATTTGGCTTATTGTACTTTCTACGTGACATTTGTATATATATATTATCCACACATCACAGCAATCATTGAATTTTTCATTATTTATGACCGCGGAAGTCCAGTGGTCATGGTTCCGGACTCCCGGATAACGTTGTTTTCATCGAGTCGTGGGTTCGAGTCTGGATGCCTCTGAAGATCTGTTGCGTTCGGGCTGATGCACGCTCAATATGTAGAAGTCCCAAATCCTACTGTTGGGGTGATGTGGAAGTTTGGTGAGGGAGATGCCAGCTCAGGTGTCGTCCTCGTCACTTGGGGGGGGCTCAAAATGACGAGGTCCATTGCCAATAGCTCTCGTGCTGCTTCTCAGTGCGACGTCAAGAAACAATCACAACATCTCAATTGAAAAAAAAAGGAACTAATAAACCAGTTTATAACCGTCATGAGATTTCTCTGTCAATAAAAAATGCATCATTCTGAGTTATCATTCTCAGCATCATTCCCACTTGGCGATTGAAAGAAGAGAGATAATGAAGCGAGCTCCCCCTCCCTTTTTTTTAAATTTTTTCCTGGAGAGATAAAATAAATTATTATTCCATATTAGCCGCCAAAAATTAGGGATTATATACAATGCATTTGTATAAACCCTATAGTCTTATCACTTAATTATTTTCCATTTCGTTTTTTTTTTATCAATAAAAATGCAGAAATAAGCACAAAATACGATGCATATCATCACGGCACAGTTGTTAGTCTCATACGAAGCGGCAAACCGTTTCATAAAGGACCACAAATTACTTAAACTTTTTTTATGGTATAGCAAATAGTTGAGATTTGCGCAACAGGTGTAGAAATTACTGTAAGGAAGGGTAGCTCAGGAGGATTAATACGAGGAAGTTTACACAGGCAAAAACAAAGGCCCTGAAAGAGAATATCGGCGACCAACCTCGTAATTTTGAACCTCGATCAAGTGAGGAGGAGGACGATACCTGGCACCTCCCTCTCCAATCTTTCACATCACGACAACTTAAGGGCTTGGAATCTCGATAGATTTATTGTCCATCCTCCTCAGTACATGGTGGGTCCTTAGTGCCATTAGGAATTGATTCAGTAACTGAACGGAGATTCGGAGATTTACGGGTCAGTCCATACAGCGAATTTCCTATTCTGTAAAAGCATCATCATGAATGCGAGCTCAGTGTCACAATGCATTATTGGTGATAAAAATAAAGTCCGAGTCTGCAGCACCCTAAAAACTTCTCACATAGGTTTCAAGGATCTCATCCCTATAGCGCTCTACGGTGCCAGTACCTCAATAAAAATGGCCAGTGATGTACGACTGTCCAGTATGATATAGCCCCTGACAGAGATTCTTCTGCCAACATACTGGTCGATTTTTCTTATGATGGAGGGATGATATCGAGCTCCACGTTCTCGTCAGATCATGACTCCAAAATAATCATTATGTGCCTAGAATTTCAACTCATGTGAAAAGCACACACCTGTATTCTTGAGGTGTCTAAGAATGGTGTGTTCGACAAAGGAGTTCTCCTGTGGGACACGCTTAGAGGGGAACGCATCACTGGAAGCTGGGTATAAAGAACCTTCTCTGCAAGGCGTCTGTATACTATTCACCTGGAAATTCATGTTCCTGACGCAGCAGCAAGGTCACGAGAAAGCTCTGTAGTCGTCATCTGTCTATTTAATCGTCCACTTAATACCAATTAGCAATCTTGTGCATGTGTTGTCACTCTTGGATGCCCTTGGCTTGGCGTCCTGATTATAATATCACTTGTTTGGAATTAATTCCATAATCTGTAAACCACTTTTGGTGTCACTTGTAACCATCGAGCCACCTACGCTTGAGACAGCCCTGCTTCCAACTTGCCAACGGCTCTTCATATCATTGAATCATGTAACCGGTAATGATAGCTCCTTCTTACTGAAATCAAACTTGTGAGTTTTAACGCAGTATTCACAGCATTGCAGGGAAAACTCCTAGATGTTTAAACAGTCAAATTTTACTTCGCGAAACAAAATTAATGATAAACCATTTATTCTAAACTGGATACTAATATTATACTACCATTCTTTAAAATATATACAATACATTTTTATCAATTTTCCTGGTAGCAGTTTTGAGTTATTGAGAAAAAAATGTCTTAGTGAGCTTAATTTTGGATACCAGTACATACATGTTTAAGATATTCATTTTATTAATACGCTGCTGGCCATTAAAATTTCATAACCATAATGGAAAGCAAATGCAAGAAAGATATTTATTGTACGTAGAGAGTATGGCATGAAAACAAAATGATTAAATTTGCAAGCAGTTTGGGGGCTTACAGGAGTCGAAATCAGTAAAAACAGCTGTCACCACTGGCAGCCAAAAACGTCCTTACCCGGTTAAGCATGGATTCGAACTGGATTTGGATGATCGAAGCAGGCAACTCATTCCATGTCGTTTTAATTCTATGACATACTTCATCAACCGTATAAGCTGGAAGAGGGATGGAGGGCCAGTTTCTCAACAGCCCATCACCAGATGGTTTCAATGGGTGACAGATCTGGAGTTCCTGCAAACTAGGGCCACAATATTAGAATACTCTGTGTATTGAGGAAGGTCATAACACGACGTGCAACATGTGATCGTGTGTTATCTTGTTGGAAGATGGCGTTTGGAAAGCCTCGAAAATAGGGCACAACCACTGGAAGTAAGACATCAGAACTGTACCGGTCGGCTTTCAAATTACCATCGATCCGTAATAGAGTTGTGCGGGTTGTGTACCCAATTGCTGCTCCAGTCACCACACCAGGTGCAAGGCCCCTAAGCTGATATCGAATGCAAGTAGACGGCGAGTGGCTTCTTTGTAGCCTGCAGAAACGTATACGACCATCAGAACACTACACGCGGAACTGGGAATCGTCTGAGAAGACGACATTGTACCACTCCTGTATCCGGATTTGTCTTTCGAAGTACCAGAGTCGCCGTCTCTCTCTATATTGCATTGTCAAGGAAAGCCGAAATAATTGTCGTCATACTGAGAGTTCACACTGCTACAAACGCCATCGCACCGTAAGATCTTATACTGGGTGTGTTGCAAACATGCCCATTTCCTGACTAATGGTCCATGATATGGTTATACGGTTTTGCAGGGCCGACTTTCCCCTCGGGCGCTAGTCATTGAATGGCGTAAAGATTCTGCATGCTGTTCAGTAAGACCTCAAAAACCCATTTATTTCATATTCGTATGACAGTGGTTGGATTTCGACCAGTGCGACAGGCAATATCACGGAACGATAGTCCACACTCTCTGTAGGCAACAATCCTGCCACTTTAGAATTCTGCCACTTGCTGGTAAGCATTTCTTCTTATTATTCTAGGCATAACACGATACTCTGAGCAAACTCCGATCTCGCAAAGCACTTTTCGATTGAGAAATCCGCTACACAACTTTTCTTTTATGCAATGCTTCAGATGTCGTTCATCTAAATGACCTGAAATACTAATCACTTGCATATCCTAACCTCTTCTTCCTTTCGTGTGATTTTGACGTTCGTCACTTCATTCCTCCCTGGTGTTGTAATATTTAATAGCCAGCAATATGTATATTTACATCAGACACATAAACCACTCATTGGAGTATACATTCGAGCTATGTTTATATGTAACGGATAATATGATTAAGTTTGTATATGTCTTGAAATGTTAAGTTGCTTTTATCTCTAAATGCCTGAAAAGGAAAGTTGACTAAAACCAGCAAATGCCTTTAAAAAAGATAGAAAGTTAAGGTAATTATATAGCTAACCCTAAAACTAATTAATACCTCTCTCACAGAAAAAAAACTACTCCCGTGTATGTGTGTCTTTTTAATACATTACTTGATGATATTTTAAAAAATATCAATTATCCATCTTCCCGTATTCCGCGATTTCCTACTGTGTTTGGTAACTGGGAAACAAAAAGTTTGCTTCAAACACATGAAATTTAATTTTACCAATTTGTGAAATTCTGAAAATGTGTTTTCATAATAGAGATTTTTAAGATGTTTCAAACACAATGAGCAGTCGCGGATAAACGGGATTTGGATAATTGATTTTTTTAGCTGTATCATCAAGTAATATATCAGAAGGACACGCATAAATTTTGCTAGGCCCTTTTTCTGTGGAGAGCTATAAATAATTAATTTTAGAGTTAGACATTTAATTACCTGGCCTGTCTATCATTTTCTAAAGGCATGTGTTGAAGAAACCCATTCTTCATACAGAATAATTAGATTATTTGCCGCTGCACCTTTCATTTCTTAAGAATAATGAAATTGAGACTTTCCCATATTTTTGTGGTCAATTCTGAGAATACGAAATAAATTAAGAGAACAGAAAGAAAGAAAACAGTTTAATCAATCTTGTTTCATAATATTCGCAGGTGGGTTTTGTGACAATAAAAGATTTAGGAATTTTCAAAGCGTTTATGTATATTCTCTATTTTGAAATCTTCTCCATTTTTTTTTTCTTAATTTACATTATGCATACAACAAGACCCATAAATGTCATAGATAAAATGAATTAAGACAAAGTGTAAAAGCATGTATAATTTATCTATAAAAATGGTCGTACACTTTTTTTTTAAAAAAAAATATAATGCTTGTTTGGATTACTCCATCTCTCTTTCTCTCCCTGGATTATAAAGATTTTATTTTAATTCTTATTCATTTTACGAATTTTCTTAGGTAACAAAGATAAATCTGACGCACACATCAGTTTAAATTTATGAACGAACTATTTCGTCTAAAAAAGATACCGAAATTCGCTTAAGTAATATTGTTTCATATATTTTACAGATTTTTAAATATTCTACTGTGGCAGCGATAGCCTAGTGGTTATGCGATAGCCGCAAACTCGCGGCTTGCGTTGTTTGAATCGGGTCGTGAGTTAGAGCTCTGATGCCACTAAAAACCCGCTGCGTAGCTGGGCTGATGCACGTCAAATCTGGTCGATATCCCAAAATTATCCAGTGCCGTGGTGTGGAAGCTTGGTGAGAGAGATGACATCTCAAGCATCGTCTTTGTCACTTGAACGATGTTCAAAATTACCAGAGCCATCACCAATAACCCTCGCGTTGCTCCTCCGTGTGACGTTAATCACGCTAAATATTCAGGCATTTTGAGAGAAATATGATTGGCACGATGGTAAGGCCACTCAGTTACAACGGCCACTCAATGTTGTTAGAAGCTCTCGTAGATGCTGCTGCGAAAAAACAACTCATATTTCCTTTTAGGTGTATTTCTCTTGTTCGAATCTCAACGCTTCTGTTGCGTTCAACATTCCTAAACAAAAAATGAAGCAACATATTTTAACACCACTTAATGTTTCTCTCATGAGCGAAACGAAATTTCATAACAATCAATAAACGGTTTTCACATACAAAAATAATGCTATTTTACTAATTACAGTAAGCTCTATTTCACCCTGCACGTTCGAGATCACAATCGTACTGAATAATCGATTTTACCGAATTATAGAACGTTAATATAGTTTTAACGGGGACACCAAAAAAAGATATATGTATATACATCTCTCTACATAAAAATTTAAACTTTTCAAACGTGTATATAACGTATTTATGCTCATTCTGAACCTGTTTACTCAATATAATTTGTAAGTTATCTTATAAGTGTTAGGTATAATTTCCATTAGTTACTCGTGTAATTATAATTCTATGTGTAAATTTCCTGCCAAACACGCTGTAAAATACAATGGTTATGGAGTGTACAGCAGTAACAATCTATTATTTATGTTCATATCAATTTGCGGATAATTGTGGCGCATACACTTTATTTTTTACAACCCTCCCTCCCAAAGGAAGAGACCGCATAGGGTCATATTCGTTAACTTCAGGGACCAGCTGTGTAACATCAAGTCATATTGTCCCCTGAGATCGATCCGATTGCGAGGTAGCTCAGTGAAAACTTCTAAAACAGTTTTCGTGAAATAGTTTCACAAAGAAAACACGAGGAACAACTATTATTCTCAACATAAAACCAACACATTTTCCATTTGCATTCATGCCTTACTTATCATTCTGTGTCGTCCATCTCAGAAAATATGGAATTTTAAAATCGGAGGATTCATTTTGAGTAACCCTGTATATTATTATAGTGTACGATTCTTTAATAATTATTAAACAACAAGAGTAGAAGCTGAAGAAGGTTTTTCGACAACGGGATTCCTTAGTAGTTATAAAAATTAGGTCACAGTTAGGAGGCCAAAGTGCTGATAAGTTATGTTTCTTACAGGCTTCATAATTGTTTTCAGTTTGAAAAATTATTCATGTTGTATATGTTTCATGTTAATTATACGTTTGCATAACGTTGCTGAATTTTATTTATATTGTTTATACTCAGAATGTGCAATTTATTTTCGTATAATTTTATCACAGTACACAAGAATGAAAAATCTAATTATGAATTTTTACTTTAAATGAGTTCACAGTTTAAAAACTCCCGATAATTTACCAGATGTACTACTTGTGTTTTAAACATTTACCGAATTATCGTACTAGAAAAATCGGTAAAACACCGATGGTAGTAGGAATCAATAATTTTGATGGTGAGGTAACTAAAACAATTAAAATAAACTTCTATACTGCATCACATTTTATTCAACTTTTAGGACATAGCGCTCTGTGGAAGTGTGGAGAGGGGATGCACGGTCGTGCGTGTTTTCGTCCTCACTCTACCGAGGTTCAAAATGACGAGGTCCGTCATCAACAGCATTCGTGTTGGTTCGAAGTGTGGGAAGTTAATAAAAATAAATCAAAATTTAAAATAAACTGTAAAGAAAATGCTATCATTTTGGTGCCATTCTACGCAAAAGAGAATTTATAAGCAATATAATAGTATTCAGTTCCAAAATATTGTCTGCCTCTCATTTGCGAATAATTAAATGTTACGAAACTTATTTTCAATAAATATCGTCTACATCATGCACAATAAGACACGTTAGCTACAGGAATCGTAATGAATTGTTTTCCTGGAAATTTACCAAATTTAGCGACGAGAGTTTTTATTTTTAGTTTCATTTTTTTTTTTTTTTTTTTTCAGTTATAAAAAATATTGAAATTAAAATTTTAATGATGAAACAAGTTTTAAATTACAATTTATCCAAACTTTTTCACGCCTAATTTCAAAATGTAAGATTTTACGTTGAGTTTTCAGATATGATGTTTTCAGAAACATTTAAATATCATTATAACGTATGACATTACATTATATAACGATTTTTATTCAAAATATTTATTATGAGAATCATTTATATATATATATATTTTTTTTTCTGTTACGAAAAAAATTCAGCTACTGATGTCGCGAAAAATGATAATAATTTCTTGTTCGTAAAATGGATTTAATATGCCTGGTGAAGAAAATGTCAAACACTTGTTTCGTTAGATACATTTTTATGTGTATCATCTTTAATTTTAATTCAGAACATGTACTTCATTTTTACCCAATAATGTAGATGCTCGGAATTACAGCTGTCAAACACCTGCAGCTGCCATAAAATCACCTGCAGTACTATGATATCATTTAAGTATCAATGTATGACGTTAACCCTCAGAAATAATAAAAAAATTACTATCACTTTCATTTCGAACTAAATCACGCTGTCTAGCTTCCAGGCAAAGCTTTGAAATTCGTCTACAACAGCGGACAACGACCTTCTAACCTTGCGATTTTTTTTTTTTTTTTTTTTTTCTTCTTCTCTCATTCGAGTTTTTTCAAAACTGTAAACGTATGAAAACAAAACATATCTAGGCGTCTACGCGATAAAAAAAAAATCGAAAAAAAGAAGTAAAAAATAAAAATTGAGGTATTCGAGTACAACGTTCTTCCAAACTCTGAATTCTTATCGTGTATGCTAATTACGAAAATTCGAAGTCAGACATTGCAGCCGTTGATTAGAAGGGACCGCGGATTGGCTGCAATTTTTAATTTTGCTCGTTCGTTGGTTTTTTATCCGGTAGCGATTATTGTTATTGCTCTTGTACTTATCGGTAGAAATTACTGTTTTTGATGGTAGCCAACATCGTGCTCTGTGCCATGAAATAAAAAAAAAAAAGGAAAAAACTGAAGTCGGGTTCGAGCTCTTTTTCATTACCTTTTCTTAAGAATTTTTTGTCAAAATGAGCAATTTTTACGCTCGGGTATTCAACATTTTTGTGAAAGAGCTCCTTAAATAATGATTCCAATCGTTTTATCCTCAATTTTTATACATATTATGACATTAAGTCTGGCCAAGCTAGTATTAAAAATAAGCAGTAATTAAACATTTATTTGCTATTGAAAATGCCGATTAATAACTTTCTCAAAATATCATTCGGTAATGGATATTAATAATTTTATATTTTTTCAGGAAATTATCATTAATTTTATTTGGTTCCATAAAATCGTTTGCTACTTTTTTTTTATAAAATATATTTCTAATAGATAGCTATTATACATTTATAACATTTTATAATGAATTTTTGATAATCGTGAGCTATTTTTATAATTTCAAGTGGGGCAAAAAAAATATCAAGACTAACACTGCTACTGAAGAAGTACACATGCGCCAAACGCTAGCGACCGACAACTGTTTAGCGTGAAGCATTCTCTTTCAAATGCAATGCATCTCGTTTCTGTAAGCAAATCTGTATACTCCTAGCACTTCGTTCGCAGTGGAGGTTTGTTTTTTGTTTTGTTTCGCTCGAAAAATGATAAATGAGCAATGAATATATGGGAAATTTCATATGAAACACGCAAAACCTGCAACTGAAGCTTATCATTTATTGAAAGAAGAGTATGACAATGAATGTTTCTTACATGACCTGTTTTTGAGAGGCTTAAGCGTTTTCGAGATGGCCGAGAAGACATTGAAGATGATTCACGTCCGGATCGCTGAGAGTGTAGGAACTAACAAAAAATCCGTACAGTAAATATTTTCACCAATGGAAATACTTCCAGCACTGTTTCGAACAATGGAAGATTAGCATGGAGCGTTTTAGGGACAGAGGAAGGGTGTATTTTGAAAGTGATAAGTAAATATGTTGGACATAAAAATAAAATGTTTCACAATGTCAGTCTCGTTATTTAATAGCCACACCTCGTATAACTCCTTTTGTAACAGTAATGCGTTAAAAAATTGCTGAAAATTGTAATTCCACAGTTTGAATTCAGGCTTATAGTTTGTTACATTATTTTTGAATTCAGATCTTTTAGTAGTCACTTCTAGCTCTACTTATAATATCGTTTAATTATTTCATTAAATTGATCTAGATATTCACAAAGTCCTTGGCACTGGTATTGGCTCAGAGTAAAAACTGGAAATGCTGGATGTATGACTCACAATTGTTATGTTTTAGTATTTGTAACAATATTTTATAATCTATCAGTATAAACTGGATTTCATAAGCTGTGTTTCAGTTTATAGCCCATTTGAGTCATTTTGTAACACTCAAGTTATATGAAGTATGGAATTATTTCAATTTTCGCGATTTTCTTATATATATTTGTCCTATATTCAAAGGGTTTCTTGGAACGTTAAATAAATAAATTTATATTTTAGGCTGTGCAGTTAACCATTCGGTATTGTTAAGTCAAACGTATCAGAGATTCAGTGTCATAAATTGTAAATTATGTTTTTAATACATGAATAAAAAGACAGCAATTATTGTCAAACACCATCAGAAAAATCTCCAAATTTGACAATACGGTCTCGGTTATTTCCTGAAACAAAAGTATTCGGCACTTGTACAATGCACTGTTAATGTTTGTAGAATGAAACATTTTCAAAAAAGTATGTGAAAAATGTGTTTCTTCCATAGAAGCAAAAATATTAATTTATTTTTTCACCATTTTGAGTAAAACAAAAGCCAGGCTAATTATGTTTCAAAACATTGTTTGGAAATGTCTGAAATTTGTAAATACAAAAATTCATTGTTTACATTTTATAATTAATTATAAATTATCTTATTATATTAATTGATGTATAGTTTATTGAAGTAGCACTTAGGAGATTATTCGCTCACAAGAGATAATGCGACGAAGGTCGTCATTCTGAACCACGCACAAGTGACGAGGACGACACTAGATTTGGCATCCTATTCTCTTAACATCCACACCACTTCCCAACGTGAGGATTTTAAACTTCAACAGACTTATTGTGCATCATTGATTGGTTGATTATTTGATACGAGGGTCATTCAATAAGTCCTTATAAATTACAAGAAAGGGCGCTCGCAGCATCGAAAACGATTTGTTTTTTGTAAGCATCATAACTCACTAGACAGCTGTCTCAGTAACTCGTATTCGTGATCATGACACCTTTCGCACCTCAAAAATTCTTCGTCATAACTTTTCCGGTCAATGAGACCATCTCCGCCTTTTTTGGAGCAGGTTCACCGGAACCCAATATCATGCTTTTTATTTGATTTTTGGTGCGTAACGATGAATCCAGATCTCTCCGATGGTGACAACTCACCGCAAAAAGATGAAGCGACAAATTAGTTTCGGCTCCGTTTAACAGATGGCAGCACCCAGTGGTAACAACAATTCATCTTAATGATACCATCTATCTTCAAATAAAAGTACTTTTTGAACCGCCCTCGTAACGTCTCACTGAGAAGTAACACGAAATCTGAACCTCGGTCAAGTTAAGAGAACGACACCTGAGCTGACCCCTCCCTCTCTAAACTTCCACACTACGTCACGTGAAGACTTGGGACCTCGATCAGTTTTAATATGCATCAACCCCCCCCCCCTTTATGGTAGGTCTTCGGTGACAGCAGGGCTTGAATCCCAAGAGTCCACGACTATGACCATCATACTACCGCGACCTCTTAATGTGTATCACGACCTCTACACGAGAGTGTTTAGTGGAATCAAGACTTGAACCCACGGCTCAACTGAAACGTTGTCAGTCATGAATTCGTTTCCATGAACTCTCGGCTACTACTGCCTATCACACAATAAGCGACATCTAAATGTTTATTTGAACTGTTTGATTTGACTTAAAATGTTTATCTAGATTTCGAAAGATTCGCCAATCTCTTTGCTTTAGTTAGCTCCTGTACTTGAAATTGATATCGGGGTACAATATGTTCTGAAGTTCTTGAATATTCTTAGGAATCAGTGCATCTTACTGGTTCTTACTAAAGCTGAGTGAAAGGAAAATATAGTGATTTATAACACTCTAAATCAATAACAGAATTTGTTTTATTGCATAATAATGCAGTTTGATTGAATTCAGTAAGATCACAAGATAAAATATACGCAGATATACCATAATGTTCATTATTAATTCTCTCCTAAATTACTTTAAAATTTTTGAAAAATCAGAAATTATTTATTCTAAAAATAATAGATAACTAGAAACGATATTACTTGTGATATTTTAATATGATTTTAAAGATCGATATTGGTCTCTAATTCATTTCCAGCTCATGTGTGAAATTAATAAAACCTTAATTTTTTTAAATAAATGACAGTTATAATAGAATCCATTGAAAAGTTATATCCATAACTATTTTATTTGTTACCATATTTTCAAAGTTTTTGTTGCAATCGAACGCTACATGTGTCCTCTATGTCTTGCAGTTGTTTTCATTATTTCTAGGTGTCGCTGCTCTGTTAAGAAATTATGAAGATGACGACCCACTAGGAGACGAGGTTGAAACAGCGAGGCCCATAGCACTTTTCAGGTTTCACCCTTTCCAAAAGATGAAAGAGCATCTTAAGAGATATTACTTTCATTCGGACGATAAAGGAAAAGCTGGCATTATAACCTGGTGGGGACAACAATCAACGGAATTCATCTCCGACGGGATTTCTCCAATACTGTATTAGCCCGAATGTAACGCGACACCAAATTTTTTTCAACGGTAGAAAGAGAAAAAATGATGAATTTAATGTGATCCATTCATTTTTACATAAAACATTCAAAGGAAATATAATTTAGACAGATAAGTATTTATTTAAAATAATTAATGATACAGGTTGCATTCAAGGCAATAAAATTAAGTAACTTAAAACAGATTAAGTAATATTAGGAAAGTAGCAAGAAGTTAATACAAAAAGGAAATGTTTGCTTAGAATCTTAGCTGTTCCTTTAACTAAACCTCGAATTTAGCACAAATTAATGTTTGAACCGGAAATAATTAGTGAAAAAGTACCGCGTTATATTCGGGTTTTTCACTTGCGGATTCAAGTGATTGGAATGTGATCGAGACTTTCCGAAGTGGAAAGAGCGTCTTAAGTTACATCGTTTTCATCCTGACGACTTGATGAAAGTAGACATTATAACTTGGTGTCGATAGCAACCTCCGGAATTCCTCTCCGACGTGTTTCCAAAATAATTCCATGTTGGCGCAAGCGAATGGAAAGAGATAAGAGCTACTTTGAAGGGCGAAAATGGCACCGACATAAAAGATACACGTAGATTTCAAGTACAACAAAAATTGTAAATTCAATTCAACAAATAAAAATAGTTATGGTCCTGAAGGCCTTACTTTTTAAAAATAAAGGTTTTGAGGGAGTTTGCTTGACTTGAAAAGCTTGTGATAGATAAAATGCGTTATTAAAATACCGTAGCACTGTTTCAGCATTTCTGAACATGGTCACTGTAGCCTAGTGATTATGGTCGCTGACTCGCGGCTGGCGTTGTTATCGTATATCATGGTCTCGACCCCTTATGCCACAAAAGACCCGCCGCGTATCAGAGCTGATGCATGTTCAATCCAGTTCAGAACCCAAGTCCTTCCATTGGCGTGGTTTGGAAGTTTGGAGAGGGAACTGCCAATTCAGATGTCCTCATTACTTGATCGCGGTTCAAACAAACAAAATCTGTCACCAATAGCTTTCATGTAGCTTCTCGGTGTACTTAAATAAACAGTCACAATATTTCTGAACATATGAAGAGGTTGCCAAAGAATATATTATTGTCAGAAGTGCAGCTCTCCTGAAGCAATTCTTAATAATTAGCTCATGAGTGAAACTCACAATTTAGCCGCCTTTGATCGAAGATAAGAGTTCTGTACACATGGGTATTCAAGTTGCAGAGACACTCCGAGAATTAGCATTCCTTCATTTTTTACAGTGTACCTAAAGTGTGATGAGAATATACGGAGAAATAATCGGGAAAACTGCAAAAGACAAGATACCTTGAGTAATATGATTGTCAAAAAGACCAAAATTGTTCCATATGTTGGCCCCGACACCAATCTATAGCCCAGGTGATCACCAAGTAGAATGAAGAGTCCAATCGAGTGGCTAGTATATGAAATGTTCAGTAATCTATATGTGCTTCAAGACCTGAAGAAAAAATCACGAAAATACCTTTCTTCAATCGCTTTTAACGTTTTAATCGACCAGAGAACATCATTATTGGATATCGACGATGGGAAACCAATAGTGATGAGTTATAATTTCCACTATCATGCTGATGTTTAAGAATATGCGACCAGCTTCACAACTCTAAGGATCCAGGCTTTCAATTCTACAAGGCAGTGTGACGGTTAATTTGTTGGTGAAATTTTCTGGCTCTGAATTCTCTTGGAATATATTGTGCCAAATGTATGGCGAACTCTAAGGTGGACTTTTCGCCTTATCTAAAATCTTTGATACTTGTTCTAAGCAACCTCATTACATCTAATATCTTAAGCATATCTGCTGAGCGAATTGTTCTATGTTTTTCTGCAGCAGACAACTACTCTTATGTTAGGTCCCGACTAGCTATGGTTGATTCGAATATAATTCTGCTGAATTTTCTGTATCTAAATTGACACAAAAGGTCAACTTTCATGAAGCTTAACTTTCTCAACGTTTATGTATCACAAAGTTTCTATTGCTGTTTTCCACGCGCGCGCACACACACAATTTAGACAATTAAACATTTCTTTTTGTGTTATTTTTCAAAAATAAGTACGCTAATACTCTTCTAATAATGAATACCGGTTTGATCTAATTTTTGTCACGTTAGTTCCATTTACACATATTTCTGTCTATACAAATCAAATACTATAATTTGAGCAGGAGAATACATTTGGAAGCATATTTGTGTTGCAGAGTTCTTTATGTATTAACAAATTTTATTACTATAAGGCAAAAATGTTACTTCTCAACTTTTATGCATCACAACATTTCAGTTGCGATTTATCCCGACACGGAACAAGGAAAACATTTATTTTTACTTACCTTTTCAAAAATAAATATATTAGTACCCTTCTAATCATAAATACTATATTTCAATTTGTATCAAAAAAACTTTTTTTTTCGCCAAAAATGAGTTTCTAAAAGTAGGGGAGGGGTCTTATACATTGACAGCATCATAAATATTATCAAATTATGCAAAAATTTCCAATTTTGCGTCTTCGCACCTGGCAATGCTATAGCCTAAGACCATATACATTCATTGCCAAAAACATTTTCGCATCAAGAAGTAAGAATGGGATTGTTACGAAATTTGGCATGAAGGTACGTGTTAGGCAGATATGTAAATGATTAGAAATGCAGCGTGATTGTGCATTGCGTAATGCCACCAGAGGGCTTTAAGCTTCATTCTCCTTGGATTATAAAGCAGGTAAGCAGAGCTTCTTTGCATGTATTTAATCTGTTGCAGAGGGACGCTTTTTATAAAGAGATTCCATCACGCCGCCATCGGAGACAATATGTGCAGCTGTCAGAGTTCGAGAGAGAAATAATCATAGGGATAGTGGAAACCTGGTGGTCAATTCGGTGAATAGCTTGAAACCTAGGCCAATTTGACTTTACTGTGAGGGGGTGTTGGGACCAGAGGACAAGAGAGAGGTCTGTTACTTGGCGACCATGCTCAGGACGCCCTCGACAGACCAATAGTCTAGAAGACCATCATATCATACGACACGCACGCACAGCGCCAACTATCACAATATCCACCATCCATACACAGGCAGCACCTTCACTACGGGCCTCTGTGTCACTCCGTACCATTGCAAGGCGCCTGTTTGAAGTACAGTTGCTATCGCGGTGCCCATCACGTGTACTGCCATTGACACCCACTCACCGTCACCTCCGTTTGGAGTGATGTCGCGCTTGAAAGGATCGGATGGCAACTGAATGGAATCAGGTCGTTTTTAGTGATTAATCCAGATTCAATATGGACAGTCATGACAATCGTGTACGTGTGTGGAGGTCCCATGCTGAATATCTCGATAATGCCTCAGTTGTACAGCGGCTCACCGCTCCTACAACTGGAGTGATGGTATGGGTTGTCATCGCATACGACACACGGTCACCTCTAATACTAATTCACGCACCATGACTTCCCAGAGGTATGTTCGGGACATTCTTCAGCCACATGTTGTTACTCTTGGTAGGGCTTACAGGAGTCATTTTTCAACAGGACAATGCTCGCCCACATACAGCAAGGGTTTTACAGGTTTGCCTCCTCTACATTTCCACCCTTCCTTAACTTGTTCGATCCCCAGATTTGTCACCGATCGAGCATATCTGGGATCATTTAGGACGGGAAATGGAACAATCTATGAGTTTCGTCGAATTATTGGTGCCTTTACATCAACTGTGGAACGAGATATCACAAGACATCATACAAGACTTGTATGCATCAAATCCCGACCGTAACATATCACATCATGCATTCACGCTAGAAGTGGGCCAAAAGGGTACAAAAACTTCCATCCATTTGAAAATTTTCCTGCAAGGAATCATAATTTTGCTTTGATTTTGTAGTCATTTACTTACATCAATGTTGGTCTTACGTATGTAAAATTTCGTTTTATTCTGACAACTCTTTCTTGTTGCGCAAATTTTTATGACAATGGGTGTTATGTATTATATCGATGATAAATTTAATGAATTCTATGAAAAATAAAAATAATTAATTTTTTACACCCCTTAAAATAAAAATATGTCTTTGATGAAAAAAAACAGTTGCTAAATTTTCAATCCAAAAAAATCAAGAGCTCTTTTATTGCGTCAAAACACTATCAAGCCTAATAATCAAGATTTTTTCATGTTGAATAATACATTCAGGAACATTTATTCATGAATGTTCCTTATTCCATTTACTGCATTGTAAAATTCGCTTTAATTAATTATTTCTTCAAGTAGAACTTGAATTAATCTCTTAGTCGATTAAAAGCAACGCAAAACTTAGTCAGACTTCTCGCCGCTGCATGCGATCTCCCTAGAATGTGAGTAATGTGAAATTTATTCCTCCATTGCGTAAGTCGAGAAACATCTCCGGGGTGTGAAAGTCTTGATACTTTTCTTCTTCGCCCGATTGTTCACGCCCACAATACGTTTTGGGAGTAGTGAGGATAATTGCTTTAAAAGAAAACCAAGGACAAAAATTAAATAAAGCGACTCACTTTGCAGAATGTGTTTGTTTTTCCTTTCTATTGATCTTGACCTTTATTCGAATTTAGAAAAAAAGAAAAATGGAAGGAGGGTTGTCTCGAAACCGTAATAAAATAAAGATTTTGTAACATAATTATTACTCTGTAACATTTTCGAGATCTGAGGCTTTGATTGTGGATAGTTTAGCTGCATTTCTCAAGGTGCCAGTCAAATGACAGATCGTAATGAATTCATTCTATATTTTCAGTGAAGTCTTATGCGCATATTTATGATATAACTACTTGTGAAGTAAATTGTCATACAATGGAGTAGGCACTGTTGCCGATAAAATCAATAAAAACAGTATTTTTATGGTAATTTAAAACTCAATATGTAACGTTTGTTAATTTTTTTTTTTTTTGATTTTTTTTTTTTTTTTTTTTTTTTTTCCCCTAGAAAACGAGTATTTCCATGATTTCCAATGACAGAACTATCTATTTTTAAAAAAGGTGACCAAAATAAGGATTCATTCCATTAGTATAATTCTAACTCAGACTGTTAATAACTGAAAGACTAGGTTTTAAAAGATGGAAGTTATTCCTAGAAATCTGCAATAACATATATATATATTCAAAACATAAAACTATAATCTTGAAAACATTTAGACAAATAAAGGGACTAATTATAAATTTTCTTATTTAACATTTCAAGGCCAACCGTTTGTACAATAATACATTTTATTATTTATGTATTGACTATTCTATTCAAAACTATTACTTTTTTAATTATATATTGACTATCTCTAAAAACAATTGAGATGGATTTTTTTTCTTATCCAAAAGAACTGAGCTCACTATCAAGAGCTCAGTGCTTTTAGTTTTTTAATTTAGTATTTATTAACGTCGCACTAGAAGCAACACGAGGGTTATTGGTGACGGACCTCGTAATTTTGAACCACGGTCAAGTGAAGAGGACGATACCTGAGCTGGCACCCCCCTCTCCTAACATCCACACCACGTCAACGGGAGGACTTTGGGCCCCGACAGATTTAACGTGCATCAGAGCTCAGCGCTACAAAATCCAATCCCCAAGAAAATACAACCATACCAGCTCTCCAAACAGCATCTATTTAAACTGAAAATTTTACGTAAAAATGTATTTACTCATAATCAATAAATATAGACTAGAACAGGTGGTATAAGGAAGCCACAAGCAGTTTACTAATATTTAAACAAAACATAGGACAAAAAGAAGCATCTTCAAGCAAAAGAAATCCGTGTGTAGGCAGAAGGATAAGAATCCTGTTCGGAAAACTACAAGAATCTAGACAAGACGTTGCAAACAGAGCAGAAAAACAAAGAGGCAAATTGAAGTTAAAGGTAGTAATATGAAAAATATTCCAAGGAGCATTAAAGCTAGTAAAATAAGACAGATATTTGTCTCATATCAAAGACATTCCAAAACAATAAATCAATTAAAAAAATACAAAAATTTGAAAATTACGGAAGATAAAAAGAAAGAAGATCAAAAAGAAAAAAAGTAGCATAAATGCAATACATATACAAACTCGCATTAATTATATTATAAATGCATGCATATACAATATATATATATATATATATGTGTGTGTGTGTGTGTGTGTGCGTGCGTGCGTGCGTGTGCTACGAATCCGTGCTATTACTCTCTTTTTACTTTTGTAATATTTAAGGTCAATCCTAATTCTAGCGTTAAAACTATTTCAACTTTTACTCTCCAGTCGCGGGAAGTAACCAACTTCCCGAATCCCATTAGAGAAATTTCCAATTTTTCCCAAATATAAAAAAAAATCATTGTTTGTCCGCCAAATAGCTCTCAACTCGCTTTGTTAACATCGCTGTGTGCTGTCCGTTACTTCTGTTCAAGTCATCTTTCCTAATAGGATCCACCATCTTGCTTTCATATGCTTAATGTAAGACACCTTCAACAGAAACAAATGACATGCAAACTCTTCCCGAGGGAAACGACAACTGCTATCAAGGATTAGCGTAACCAGAAATTAATTTTGGGGAATTAATATCGTCATAGCCCTGAAAGAAGCAATTTCCTTAGTTTAGAATTATCACTAGGTAAAAACTAAAGAATACGTTACATCAATCTTGCTTCTCCTTTTCAAAACTGATCAAGGATGCTGCTTTCTGCTTCAAATCGACGTTTGGAGTTGTTTTTCACCTAAGTAAAAATAATTTAAAAGCAACTGCAGTTTCCACTTACTCATTGTTGAATCAAAAAAATTAAGAAAAAGATTCAGGCAAATTTGAGGTTATAAAATTATAAGCGTAACGATTTGAACAAAAGAAAATAAATCGACCCAGATTTTTTGACTTCTGTTTGCTTCGCTGAGACTAACGCTCGTGGACGATTCAATACCGTAAAGATGTGATACTTTGAGATAGGCATTCCCTAAGAAGCTTGTTTTAAGCGCTTGAAGAACACTGTCAGGAAAAAAAATGCCTCCTATAATTCTTTTCCTTAGAAACTGTTGGGGTAGGACATATACAGCAGAAATTCATCCCTACCCTTCCCTTAGTCTTTAAATATTGACCTAGAAGAATTTTTCGGAGATAGCGAAAATAAATTTCTATTCTTTTCTCAGGACTTGATTCAGATAAAATTATATTTTCTCTTATTGAAAAAAAATTAAGCATGATAAAGGGCAGAAGGTTCACTATTTTTCAAGTTTCGAACATCTTTAATAGTATAATAAAAGAAGTATCCTTGAGTATTTTAACTTCCAGAAAACTCTTAGCGGGTGCATATGTCCCTTTGCACATACTCTGGGTAAGCCACTCATATCAAGAAATGAGTTATGCACAGAAACCGACAATATGTTCCATATTATGTGATACATATAAACGAAACACACACACACACATGTATATATATATATATACAAAGCACGCACGAAAACAAAATATATATGCAAGGAAAGTATAAATATAAACATGGCTACATATATACAAACATCAGCTACAAGTCATTCGTAACATATTTTTAATGCTCTACCCAGAGAAATTGGAACATCACTTTGTCAGATACAGCCCACAGATTTTGAGGAAAGAAATGGAAATGGTTGCCGGGAAGATCACCCCCTTCTTTGGTAGTGCTTACAGCCCCAGGAAGATAAATATTTTATCCATAGGATCCCTCTTCAACTGCATACAACTGTCCCGGGTACTTTTTGACAATACAACTTATAAAGTTCGTGTTTGGGTACTGTTTCTGTAAGGTCAATCAGAAATTATCAGTGTTATAATGTGAAATGAAAACGGAAGTATTTGTAGTATATTATACAATCTAGAATTACCAGTTTTCGACGTAAAGATTTTGGTTTCTTGTAGACCCTATTTTACGAACGAATACACTAGTGCGCAAACCTTAAGTAACTTTACAGGTACTGCAGTAATTCCGAAAAAAAATCAACTGGGTGACATGAAATTCACACTACAGAAGCACTATGTAATCCTTAAATGTTGATGAAAGCATAGTGGCCAAAAAATGAATTGTATGCAAACATTATGGAGCAAAGCAGATAAAGGCTTCATTTACAGAATGTAATTAGTAAAAAACATTGTCTGGTCATGAGGAAGTCACTTAATAAGGTGTATGACCTCCCCTAACTCCAACGGTTGCATGATACCGTTTGTTCAGCTCAATACTTAATTACCCAGCAGTTCTTGAGATAAGAGTTGCCTATTTTTAAAGGAGCATCTATTTCAGATGAGGTGTCCTCCGAAGGCAACGATCTTTCTGCGAGGCATCTCCCTGGAGCATCTCGTACATGTTCGAAAGGATTTATATCAAGGGAGTACGCTAGTCAATCCATTCTGCAGATATCCTCACATTCTAGAAGCTACTCAGCAGAGGTCCTGTGTGGGCGAGCACTGTCGACTGCAAAAATAAAGTCTGGGCAAATAGCATCTTATAATCGGTGCTCGTGTGGGAGGATAATTTCATCGCAGTAACCATCTCCGATAAGTGAGCCACTGTCGAAAATATGGAGCTCCGTTCGTCCATTCAACATAAAACCTTCCCACACAAGCTCTCGAAGCACTGATGTTAGTGGGATGAAACCGTGTCCCTATCTCCCTCCATATTAACTGGTACTGAGAATCGTTGCTCTGACTGAAACTATTCTCATCAGTAAACAGGATATGACTGTTGTTGAGATGTTTTGTCTTTGTGTTTTTAACACTTATGTAAATGGTGTCACCAATGGGCTGCTGTTGATGGTGTGCAGAGTTCAGGGTGACGAGCAAATAGTCAACATTTATGCAGTCGTCTGACCACAGTTAACCGTGATACCTGTCACACAGTTGCCGTACGCAGCTGCTGAGTAATGTTGTCCGATGTCGGGTTCTGATCTTTTTTGTCAGCAGAACTATAAAACTACACTTTTGTCAGTTCCAAACTCTTGAGCAATACTCGCCCAACTACGCCCTTCTTCAAGCTTACCGATCACTTTATCACGTGGGAAAGCATTCTGGTGATTTTTTTGTAGTCGTTATTGAACGTACGATTTCATTTTCACTTGCAGGGAATGTCCTTCCTCCCTTTTTTTTTTTTTTTATTTTACCTTGGAATTGAGTGCACGCATTCCACGCGTTTGCTTGTTGTGTCGTCCCTTCCGATGTCATGGTGCTGATATTTGCATATGCATCAGCTTTCTACTGAGCTGCCTTTTCACTGTACTGGTCGCAAAACGCCCTTTCCAACAATTTTATGGTTGTAAGTTGAAAAAATGCATTTGTTGCTTAAGTTTTGCACGTTTGTGTATGCAGAATCCATTGTATTCAAAATGTAAAACTAATTGAAGGTAGCAATTGAAATAGTTTTTTCAAAATTCTATGCAACCATTTCAAACACGAAAACTGTAATACCCCCCCCCCCCCGAAGGGTGGGGAATGCTCCAGAAAAGCCATCGGTACGAGGCACTAAAAATATCATCGTGTTGAGAAAGAAAGATAATGTTTTGTGTACAGAGACGAATGTTCGATAATGTGGGAGCAGTAACATGGATGTGCTATAAGCCTTTTGGTCCTAAAATAAAGTTTTGTTAAGTCTTAAAAGCAGAAACTCATTTCGCTGTAATTCCGAACCACTAGAGGACATCACAATATATTTTACAGGATCAGAACAATTTTTTTCATAAACTTAATACAATAATATTTTCATGTAGATGTTGGATCTGGTTGAATTAAACTCATAATAGATGTGCGAATACCGTGATTGACGAAGAGCAGCTGCACTTGACTGAAAACTCACTCACAATGATAATCCATTGGTTTATTTATTACATGAGAATATTACTGGTAACATAAAGAATATTCTGGAAGATTTTAAAATTATAATAGAAAAATATTTAACAAAACTTTTATGTTAATTTTGATATCAGCATAGGGGAACTCGGGAAAATAGAACTCGGGAACTTTTATCTCTGTGACATTCGTGCATGCAAGCTTCATGAAAATATTTTGTCCTTCTTTGTCCTCAATATCCTGTGTAACCATGGTAACTTAGTTATCTTCGCGAACTCGTGATCGATGTTATTTCCGTCGAATCGCGGATTTGACTCACGGTGCCACTGTCATATAGCGGTATGCACGTTAAATTTGTCGAGGCTCCTTCCGTTGACTTTGTGTAGAAGTCTGAAGAGATGGCATCTAAGGTGTTGTTCTTGTCACTTAGTAACTGGTTATTCAAGTATATTTCCCTTCAACTAACCTCTAGGGCTTTCATATGACGTTATTTGATTCCAGAACCTCTTCTTGTGAATCAGTTATGACTTAGATTGAAAATATTGTAGTGAACACGATTGATGTGATAACATTTATAAACTGAGGAGAGTTGTAATAGTGAAAGAGATTGGAATGCAAAATTATTGAGGTATATAGGCTCATGCAAATAAGAAGAAAGAGATTAAATGATTCGATGTTAGTGTGGAGTAATTACCGTGAAGTGACGTGTTGTAAAATCCAGTCTGCAAGTCTAGTACTTAATCGGATCCGTACTAAATTTGTAAGCTAGAGTCAAAGCAAGGGTCATGCAAATAAAACAAAATCATGTTAAGTCTTAGGTTTGGATTCGAGTAGGATCTGTTTTACATTCATAATTACACTCATATATTGAATTTGAATACAAAAGATTCAAATAAAATCAATTTAATTGCCATTTTTGCCTGACTGTTTAATTATTAGCGGAATTATTATGTACTAGTGATTTCATAGTTGAATGAGAGAAGGGAATCCGAAAACTCAACATTAAAGAGGTTCGGATTTACAAGGTCCGTCACCAATAGCCCTCGTGTTGTTTCTAAATGATACGTTGATACAACGATGAATCATCATTAATGACATAGTGCAAAATGGTAACACATTGTTTTCTAGCACGAATTGGCCAGTAGAGATGAATATTACTGTTATAGAGAGATCCTTGCATCTGATGTGTATTTAAAATTATTTATTTAGAAATTAACATTTCACACTATATTCTCAATAACGAAGAATAAATGCTTCAGATTTTGGCATGGTACTTTCTTCATGGTTGGTAAACAGCTATAGATTTGTAACCAGTAAGATAACAATTCAACTCTAAAACATTTACGGTTGAGACGCATAGATTTAATTTGTTTATGTTGCTTTGTTGTAAGAATTACCCTTGGTTTTTGAGAGAAACCAAACTCACAATGCCGCTTCCTTTCATTTCTGTCGGACGTTCAGGAAATTTAAGATGAATTATTATTATTGCGCTTGTATTATAAATAAAATTTTCTGAAAAATTATAAAGTATTAACAATTTTTGAGTTTTATATTTTTTTCCATAAGTATTTCATTTACTGTGTGATTTTTTTTAAAAAAAAGCTTCCTTAAGATTCCAACATACTTCTAGACTTAAAATAAAGAAATGAATATGTATGTGGATTCTTTAACTGCGTGTGTTAAAAATCAATGGTTTTTTGTATCTGGTATGTAATTTTTTCTAAAGAAAACACATCTAATACTTTTCATGATGAATTTCTTCAAATAGATCAGTTAATTTATCCGTAAATTCATTCCTTATTTTTGTTATTATACATCAAGCAGACTTATCGAATTTTGAGGGTTTTAAGCAGAATTAGAATTCTTTCGAATGTAAGAGTTTGCCAAGAAAATATGTCGAGGGAAAAAGTGTAATCGAATGAAAAAAATTTTATCCTTTTCCCCAAAATACCTCTAAAGTACTGAAATAAATAACCTGAGTAATTTCTTATCTAATTCCTTACAATGGTTCTTTAACAGTCCATAAGATCGAATTATACTTAAATGATGCAAGTAATAAGGTAATATATTTCGAGATATTTTCTAATTTCGGATAATTTCTCATGATTTTTAATGAAATGTTTTTTTAATACTATGCAATGGACTCAGTTCACGAAGGTCACTTGACAAATACAATCACGTGTTTTCTGCAGAAATAAAAACCAACATCAACATCGTACTTGTAGATTCCATATACAGTTTCAAATTTAATAATTTGGTAATGACATGTAAGAATTAAGATTCTCAAAAAACATATTTCGAAATAAGAAATATTTCTATTTGTTTTTTTAAATATAATGCAGGCATTTTTTTTTAATTCCAAAGCATTTCTTATTTGTAAATAAATGCGTACTTCTTAAAGTAAATTTCTGTTGAAAGCAAAAATTGGGCAACAGTGAGGCACATGAGTTAATTGGCTGGAAATACGTGATTGTATCTATCAGGTGACCATGACGTCACTTCAACTGAGTCGATAAGAGATCACTTTTGACTAAGATGTTTTCTTGTATAGACATTTATGGCTAAGAACTATTCATATGAATCCGTAAAAAGTAACACACCTTCGAGATCGACTTTTAAAACCAATATGGAAGTTTTAAATCAAGTCGACTTAGAACACTGACAATGTGTATTGCTATGAGTCAGAATAAAAGTCTAAAGTAAAATAAAAACTAAGAAATGTACGTATTTATTTCTCTGTAATAATGTCTGATAAGTTTAAAAGATTACACTCCTTTTGATAGAATTAAAAAGGCTATATATATGGCTATTTAAAAAGGTTCTCGATTATTTTGCTGTTGAAACGCTTAATTAAATTCCCAAAAACATTTCGCTCAACTGCAAGCGAAAGCTTAATTCATGGCAAAGCTTTTATTTTCGAAAATGTTTCAAACTTGTACTTAGTAGAAGTAATTTCTTAGAAGTAAAGTATTTTGAATTTAAGTTAACCGTGAGGCTTGGTAATTTTTCATAGGCGAGCATTTTCAATTTCTCAGATGTCAACTTTAAACAAAATGGCTAGGTAAGATTAAAAACAAGAACACTATCCACCATTAGAAACATTTTCTGTCTTTAAATCCTTTTTTCATCACTGAAGAAAAACTGCTGCAATTTAAATTGCAAATTAGTTAAAGGGATTAAATAGTAAGGTGAGCTTATATCACAACAAAGCAGCTTTTATTTCTAGTTAAAGCGCAACAAATGATTTGTTGAGTTTAAAAGTGCTGTGTAAGTTCTTAAACAAGTTGTTTGTTAGAGATACCGATGACATATCGTTGAAATAGAGCTTTGAAAATGCCATTAATTGAAGTTTATGAATAGAATTTCAGCAATGAATAGGGTTTTTATTTGATTAACGTCTTTGTTGTACGAAGTATTCTTTTTCTTTTTCGTCGAAGTTTATTGTATTTTCTGTGTTGCTTAACGGTACGTTGTCTGCTTTTAAAAGATTAATATAACTGTTCATATTAAATTGCTATACAAAAAATTATGAATATTTACACTGAATAAGCAATGAGTATCATAATATTCCGGTGGCAAAAATAGTGGACATAAATCTCTTCTTTTTCAAGGTCATAAATAACTGGAATTCTTGTGCAATGGAAAATATATAAGTTTTGATAGTATAATTATAAAGACACTTAGACATTTCTTACACGTGATACGTGAGGTTATCGTAAAGTTTTATTTATTTCTAAGAAATAACCGAAATATTTGGATAAAATTTATTTCGCATATTAATTTTTTCTTCGCGTACATAATGTTGTAAATTACAGCTACTCATGTTGATGTATCAGGTTTCAGGAACCGTAGATTGAAGTAATCCACAGTAATGAATAATTTTAATTATTATTCCGGAATGCATCGTAAAGTTTAATTATTTCTAAAAATAATCGAGACAAAATCTTAATTTTTATTTAATTTTTACGACTTTGTTACATATTAGTTACCATCCAGAGTTCTCTCAGCGAGTTTTCACTTTTCGAAAACCGTCTTTTAAGAACTTAGCAGATCGAACTCTATCTACTCTACTCGGCTGGTTACTTCAATCTACAGTTTCCTACCTCCAAATAAATCAACGAGAATAGCTGTAATTTACAACATTATGTACCAAGGGATCAATTGATATGCAGAATAAATTTTATCCAAATATCTCGGTTATTTCTTATTAATAATTAAAAATTTGATATCCTCTCATATTTAAAGAGAATTATTAATTGCACTACTGAAAGAGATTTAAATTAATTTTTTTTTTTCAAATGAAATCTTTTTCTGAATTCTTACATTTTCTTTAAAGAAATGAGATTTCGATGAAAATAACTAAAGCAGTTTCTACAGCAAATTTGTTTCGGAAAAGGGTTTTTGAAGTCGGATAAAAACACAAACACCTGAAGGTATTTTTAAGACACTGATTATTCAATAATTTTTTTCAATTAGATGTAGTTTAATTTCGAAAAGGTTTTCAACTACTTTTTACTTATGCTAAGTTCAGAAACTCAAAGATGATAATTTGGAAAAAAAATCAATTTTTTGAAGATAATATTTGCAGAGAAATAAATTTTATTTACAATAGATTGATTTATAAGGAGATAGATCAGCTTTATGTGAAAGGTTAAAGTGTTCAAGTCGTACAACGAAGCGTATCGTAAGAAAAGAGAAATGAAAATATTCCTTGTAACATTTTCTCTCAATAAAAGAAATACAGAAGGTCTGTTAAAATTATAATCTTTTTGTTCAAAAGTTTTTAAGTAATTTTCAAAAAAAAGTATTAAGTGAGTTTTACTTAGAGACTGCTTTCAAGACATAGTAATTTTGCATTTCATATTGATTTACTAATGGCATTCAGTCTTTAATAGCTACGATTTTAAATTTTTGAAAATCATTTAGAAATAACTGAAATATCCCTTACGAAAGAAAAATTATTTCAGTGTTATTAGATTCCTCTCATTCAAAGGCAAAAAAAAAAAAAAAAAAAAAATAGGAAGAAATATATTTGAAAATGAGTGAATAAATTGAATTATTAAAATAATCTGTTTTTTTTTTTTTAATACTAGATAAAACACTATAATCAAAGCACTTATATGTGCTTCAAATCGAAGAACGAGTAAATCAATATTTCAAAGAATATTTAACTATATTTAATAAATGCTTACTATTTCGAACTGAAAGTTCTGATTATATAAATTGATTATTAACCACACGATGGATTTTTTGTTATAGTATAAGCCGAGTAATATGTATGTTTTTTTAAATGATAGATTCAGACAAAGTATATACTACTGAGTTAAGGGGTGTCGGAACGTCAAATTTTTCAAAAAATCATGATATGAGATTTTTTTATTTCCAAATTGTATAGCTTTTCACCTTTCTAAAGATACCTTATTTTTATCTCTACGATAATTAGAAGCTTCAAAAACTTAGTTTTAAATAAGCATTGAAACGGGGCCACGCCCATTTAAAGGGCCAAAAAATGTAAACAACGCACTTCATTTTTGGACGATAATACTATGTGCTACTCTAAATGAATTTTTTTAAACTTTCGTTATAAATGAGCCTTTCTTTTATTTGCATTTGCTCTTAAGAAGTTTCACTGTATCTGTGACTGATAGATATTTGTTTATACTTGCATAAGCACGTTTTAGTTCGACTACTACGAGCTTGTTCATTTTAGTTAGTGTTTGTTTCAAAACATATAACTGAATTATTGCAAATATTTGTTGTTCTTTTTAGTTAGTGTTTGTATCAAAACACATAGCTAAATTATTTTAAATTGTTGTTTTCAAGCGATTTTATCATGCCTAGATCAAAGACAAGAATTTTTAAAAAAAGGAAAGGACATTTTAACAAAGGCAGATGTGAAAGTAATGACTCTTCTATAGGAAATAGTGATGTAGCAAAACATTCCAAGGAAGAAATAAATGTATCTTCCAGTGAAAAGAAGGTCAAAAATATGGATACATCATATTCGAATGATACTTTTTCTGGTTTTAGGAATGTTATTATGGATATCAATCTTTTAGCCTATGCACTTTTTGAAGCTGTAAAATGTTTAAAGTGTGGTAAACAAGGAATTAGATTGTTACAACATGAAAAAAACTGTGGTGAAGCTGTTCAGTTTGATATAAAATGTCCTTCTTGTGATTATAAATATACTTTTTATAATTCTAAGCAGTGTGACAATAATTTTGAAGTCAATAATAGGTTAGTTTATGCCATGCGATGCATAGGGAAAGGGGCTGAATCTGCAGTAATGTTTTGCGGTATTATGAATCTTCCACCACCACCTACAAAATTTACAAAATTTAATAATAATTTACTGCAAGCAGCTAGAGAAACTTGCGAAGAAAGTATGGCAGAAGCAGTTCATGAAGCTGTTGAAGAAAATGAAGGAGGAAGAGACATTGCTGTTGCGGTTGATGGTAGCTGGCAGAAACGAGGCTTTTCTTCGAAGAATGGTGTAATGACAGTTACAAGTGTGGATACAGGTAAAGTAATTGATGTGGAAATATTATCCAAACATTGTATTTGTCCGAACAAAACTAAGCATCTTCAAAACTGTAAAAGAAATTTTGTTGGTTATAGTGGCAAAATGGAGGTGACAGGTGCTCTATCAATTTTTCGCCGTTCTGAATCGAAGTACAACGTTCGATACACAAGATACTTGGGTGATGGAGATTCGAAAGCATATGATTCCATTGTAGAGAACAATGTGTATGGGAACGAGTGTGCAGTGACAAAATTAGAATGTCTTGGACATGTAATGAAGAGAATGGGGACACGTCTTCGGCGCTTGAAAGCAAAGATGAGAGGTCAAAAGCTATCAGACGGTAAACCTTTGTCTGGCAAAAACAGGCTGACAGAAGCAGAAATTGATCGTCTACAAACCTATTACGGTCTAGCCATTCGAAGAAATTTGTCCAGTGTAAAAGATATGCGACAAGCCGTGTGGGCAATATTTTTACACAAACTGTCGACTGATGAAAAACCTCAGCATGGATTTTGCCCATCAGATGCCGATACATGGTGCAAGTTTAGAAAGGCAGAGTTGCTTGGGGAAACCTATCATCATAAAAACAGTTTACCTGTTGCTGTTGTGGAGGCTATGCGACCCATTTTTAGGGATTTATCCAATCCAGAACTATTGAAAAAGTGTTTGCATGGCTGTACCCAAAACCCA
This sequence comes from Nephila pilipes, assembly GCA_019974015.1. NCBI lineage: Eukaryota > Metazoa > Arthropoda > Arachnida > Araneae > Nephilidae > Nephila > Nephila pilipes. Next base: position 38,799 of record BMAW01114667.1, on the reverse strand, counting down.
AATGAAAGTGTAAATAACGTTATATGGTCTCGTGTACCAAAGAAAACTTTTGTACATATAGAAGCCCTCTCTTTAGGTACGTATGATGCTGTATCTTCGTTCAATATAGGTAATGTATCAAAACTACAAATTTTGAGAAAATTGAACATTGAGCCTGGTGACTATACGATACAGGCAATGAAACGTCTCGACAAAGAGAGGCTGTTAAAAGCTCGATATTCTTGTTTACAAAAAACAAAAGATGTTAGAAAGGAAAAAAGGCTCAAAAGGAAAAGAGAGGATGATAAAATAAAAAAAAATGGATAATTTAGAGTATGGGGCAGGAATGTTTTGATAGGTAAGTACTTTTACGTTAAAACTCATTTATCTCAAAATGTGAATTTTTCATGTTCGATGTACCTTTTCTAAGAAACTACTGTTCATATATGTGTAATTTTTGTAGGACATGTTCATAATGCTTGCTAATATATACTGAAATGAGCTTTTTGTAAAAAATTGAAAAATGTATTTTTTGCAAATTTTTTTATATGAAAAAAGAGTGAAATTTGACAATGTTTGATATAATATTTTGTAAATTGATAAAAAATTAAAAATTAGCTAAAAGCTCATTTCAGTATTATAAGACAGATGTATTTTACTTGTGTAAAAAATTTCAAACTTGTATCTATAATAGATTTTGAGAAAAGGTACATCGAAAACAGCCAATTTAACATTATCGGTATAGGAGGTTCCGACTCCCCTTAAAAAAAAGTTACAACTTTAGGCTATTCATGGTTTTCTCTTCACTAAACTCGGGAACATTCTGGTAATTTGAATTGCATAAAATAAAAACTCCTTGCCAAATAAAATGAAGCGTGATTAGGTAAAGATAAGAAGTATAGTGAATTGAATTAGGAATAGCAATATAAAAACGAAATAGAACTGAAAGGAAAGAGAAGAGCGATAGAGATAACGGCAAGCTTATAGATGTTGTAGATTGGAGTGAATCATCGTAATTGTCTATTTGATAGTAGTTGGAAATGACTCATGATCAGAATAATATAAGTCGGATCTGCTATAATAAAGAAGTGCGTGAATCGGAATAAGTGCGATTTGGTAAGCTAAGATTTTATTATTTGAACATAAACTAGATTTAACAAAGTTAAGAGAGATTCGAGAGAGATTGATCTTGCATATTCTTTGATAGATTTTAAGATGGCAATGGAGTTAAATAAGGAAGGAAGTATTTCACAAAGTATCGATTATGGTTCATCAAAAACACTCGTATTCTGATGTAATAACCTTTCTCTAATCTGCTTCAAAACAACCCCTTTGGTCTGTCATAGACATCTCCCAATGATTCTGCCACTGTTGGATCCTGTGCAAGAATGCTTATTTTAAGATGGCGCGCAGGTCATCCTTCACACATTTTCTGGATTAAAACCAAGCCCCATTTGTTTGGTTCATTCATTGTTTATTCGGTTGGTCCGTTTCCACATGTGAATCACCAATATTTGCATAAAATGCAACGAAGCAGCATTTCTCAAGGGTTTCTGTCAATTTGTCATAAGAAAATATGACGGCCCTCCTTACACTTCCTCACTCATTGACGGATTCCAGTGACTGGCAGCTTGAGCAGACAGGAAAAAATGTCCACGGGATCATTCATGTTCATTTTCAAACGTACACAAATCATGCCTTCCTATCAATATTTGTTTACGCTCGAAGAAATATTTTTGGATATTTTTGAACACAATAGAACATTATTTTGTGTCTTAGATCATCTCAAAATGTAGGTGCATTTTAATTAACTGCACCATTGTTCTCCATTAGTGCATTTATTTATCTACGTTTATTATTCAGCTTCTTCTCCTTAGGTGGTGAAGCACGTTAAATCTGTTCGGGGCCCAAATTCCTCCCGTTGGCGTGGTGTGGATGTTAGGAGAGGGAAGTACCAGCTCAAGTGGCGTTCTCGTCACTTGACGAAGTTCAAAATTACGAGCCTCGTTGCCAATAGCCCTCGTGTTGCTTCTAGTGCGACGTTAATAAAAAACTAAACTAAACTGAGTCGTCTTAGGTGGTTGCAAATCGATAGCTGATGCAGAAAGTTACGCAGTGCTCGCAATTTGTAGATTTGTTTTACTCATTCTTATTTGTCTTTGGTTCAATAATGTAGGATACACGAAACCTATAATCCGAAAGGTTTCTTCCCAAAAGAATACATTAGTTTGCATATCACAACAACGATCCGGTCAATTCTCTCAGATACGTGTTTATTTATTTTATTTTCCCGACAGGCTACGCAGTAGTTCGATACACTCATTTATAATACGACGTAGTATCGTAAGGTTTTAATTATTAAACTAAAAGAGATATCTGGATAAAATTTATTCTACAGATTAATTTATTCTTATGTATATAATGTTGTTAATTACAGGTAGTCATGTTGATTTATTTGGCTTCTAGAAGCCGTAGATTGAAGAAACCCGCAATATCGTAAATTTATAATTATTACCAAAGATAATTGAGAGAGAGAGAGATGGAAATCATGTATTATTTTTAAGACTTCACTACATATCCACCATCCCAAATCATGTTTTTCTAACAAACTTTCTTGACCTTTTAAACAATTAGATTGAATTTTATCTTCTCTATACTACGAGTTACTTCAATCTACGGTTTCCTGAAACTAAACAAATCAACATGAATGGTTGATATTTTCAACATTATGCGCAAAAGAATAAATTAATAAAGAGAACAAATGTTTTATATAGATATCTCGGTTATTTTTTAGCAATAATTAAAATTCTTCAAGATACCTCCTCATAAATATATATAACACATCAATCAATAACTCCCGAGACTAACCCAGAGATGGCGCTCGTAGTAAACCAGTAACCAGGTCTTTCTAGAGTACTAACCTTTGCTTGAAACGTGTCAAAATTTTAAGTCCATCGGACCAGAAACAGCTGAGTTATCGAGGTTGGAGTAAAGTCGTTTTGTAGTTTGTTTAAAAAATGGAAAAAACCGAGTTTCGTGTTCTGATAAAACATTGTTTTTTAATGGGTAAAAACACCGTGCAAGCGAAACAATGGATTGAAAAATGTTACCCGGACTCTTGTCCATCCAAAGCAACGATTTGTCGGTGGTTTGCCGAGTTTAAACGTGGTCGTACCGACACAAATGACGCGGAACGCTCGGGTAGACCTGTGGAAGCCGTTACACCGGAAAATGTGAGTGAAGTGACAAAAATTATAATGAAAGATCGTAAAGTGAAGCTCCGTGAGATTGCTGAGATGACACAGATATCATATGGAAGTGTATTTACTATCCTTCATGAAAAATTGAGCATGAAAAAGGTTTTTTCTAAGTGGGTGTCGCGATTGCTTTCGATGAAACAAAAACAGCAACGAGTCGATGATTCAGAAAGCTGTTTATCGCTATTTACTCGCAACAAAAAAGATTTCTTGCGAAAAAAAAAAAAAAGATTTGGAAAAGCGTTGGAACGATTGTATCACCCTAAAAGGTGATTAACAAAAGGTGTTATGTTGATGAATAAAAAAAAATTTGCAAAAAAATGTTGTTTTCAATGTTAGTCTCGGGAGTTATTGATTGATGTGTTATATATAATTTCAAATTAAACCGAAAATTTAAAGTTTTTTTTCTTTCGAAATTTGCGTATACTTATGCACCCTGAAACCTGAAGTTAATTACATCACATATTAAAAAAAATCAATTATATATCTCAACGGTTCTTAACAGGTGATGCGTATAATTCAAAGGATATATGAGAAACTGTTAGGGAAAAGAAAACGGTTAGATGGCCACACGGCTAATAGAAAGAATAAAACAATTTCAAAATATTAAGAAGAATTTTAAAAAGTAGGTAGATGTTTTTATTAAGATTGCCAGTTGAGATTTTGTCGATTCTTGAAAAAGAGAAATTGCTGAAAATCGCAGCAGATACCTAATATGAAGAACTTTTTCAATGATGCAATTGTGAGCCTGGAAAGTTTTAAGGCTCGGGAGGATAACAAATGCTTTGATCTATCTAAAAAGGTTGTAATGCATTTATTACTGTTTGTTAGCATAGAGCTTATTGAACAAATGGGTTTTTTTCGGTTACTTATGCAAAAAATAATTAATTTAAAAACAATTTAAGAGAAGCTCCGGATTTCAAATTGCCTTTATCTTCTTTTGAGCTTAATTTTTCAAAATTTTGTGAATCAGTGCAATCCCAAATACCCCATTAATTTTTGTTTTTGTTTTTTTCTAATTTTTGCATTAATTTGTTTTATTTTAAAAAATAGAAAATAAAAATTGCAATGAAAAAATATATCACCTAATTGAATTCAACATATCCTTTTTTGGAGAAGTTTTTGGAATCTGAGATGGGTAAAACAGATTGTGAGAAGAGGGGATGGAGGATTCTTGGTTGGGGGGTAGGTTGTCTGAAAAAAGCTGAGAACCACTGGTGTGTCTCACAGATACAATACTCGACCATTTCCGTATTAAACTTATTGTGGTAAGCAAACAAGTATTTAATAAACGTATATGAACAATGTAGAATTTTTATGGTCCCTATTTGATACACCCATTTTAAAGCAATTCCTTTTAGTAGAGCATAGATCTCAAAATCGCGAATTTAAGGAATCGTTATGTCTGACTGCGAGACATTTAAATATGGAGACTGTTCCTCTGTACTGATTAGTATATTGATAACATCATGATTATTTTAAACAGATTATGACACTTATACAACAGCTGGAACAAATTCTGATAAAAAATAAAATAAATTTTATAAACTTGTTATATACAATGTGTGCTGTACGAAGAACGGATTTTGCCAACAATGGGCACCGGAATGGAAATTTGACTGATTATATGTTTCTATTGTTTCATTGAATGATGGATAGATGAATTCGTTGGTTGGTTAATTGAATGATTCATTAGGGGATTCGCCAGAAAAGATATTCAGAAAATAAGTTTTTTAAAGTGCGTTAAACTAAAATAATAACCGCCTCCTAAAATAATAACCTAGCGTACAAACAAAAGGAATCAAAGATTCGACTATAGCTTTTGTTATATTGATTCGATTTGGTATAACAAAGTATATTCAGTATTTTTGCTTGTACTTAAATCTCTACATAAGCGTTTTCAGCAAAAATTAGAGTATTTTCAAATTATCTTCTAGTTTGTTTTTAAGATGAAACTATTAGATATTTCTCAAGGGTCCTGATAAATGAAATTCGGCCAAAAATTCGATTTTTACTTCTTATATCAATAAATAGCCCAATCTTTCCAAAGATGTATCACACTTGTTTATCAAAAAAAAAAAAAAAAAAAACGGAAATTTTAGATCTTTCATTCTTTTTTAGAGCCCTTTGCAATATGTTAACCATTTACAGAGGTGGCAATTGTAAACAAATCTCTCTCGTGACGTTTCACCCCATTTAATGCTTTACATATATTATCTTTGTTTAAATTTTCTAATTTTCTTGCGATTGAAAAAGACAACATTATAGTTAATTGCAAGTGTTTAGTTACAGCTTGTAACTGTTTATATTGATCTTTGCGGGATTTTTAAATATTGTGGATCACAGACTTTGTTGTTGCATATCCTATGAAAACTATCAACTATTTATAAACATTTTTCATGTATCTTGTCTTGTATACTTAGATTACACTACAGTTTCATTAGCAAGTAATATTTTACTGGTTTTAAAGACTTAATTAGCTTATTTGGAATGTCATTAAGTAAGAGTATATTTTTAAAAAAATGTAAAAATGTTGGAACCATCAGTGATGTTGAGACTGTTACTGAGTCAAATAATATTGCTGGAACTGAAACTGTCATATTAAGTAATTCTTTCCTTCAGTATGATGAATATGAGGAAATACAAATTCTGGATACAAAATTATATCATTACTTATTTTAATGTATGTTTTGAATAAATTTGCTGCTTACAAAAAGTGTAATTGAAACATATCTGTGTGAGTTAAAAGGCAAATATACCTTGCATTAGAATTAACTTCCACGAATATTTCATAATCCTATCTAGTACCACTTCTGAGAAAACGATACATAAAATTGACCAATGTAGCATGGGAGATATAAAGCTTTCCTGGTCACCTTTAGATACACTTACGACTTTTTTTTAAAATTCAAGATGTGTTTTTTTTATCCATTGGAATATCATCAGCATTCTCTAAGAATCGTCTTCATAAATCCAGGATCATATTTTTTTTAGTAATTCACAATTTTAACACACAGATATAAGACAATAAACTTTAATTTCATTGGTGCATTCTGAAAAAACACCTTTAATAGCGTATTATATACAATACACCTTCGAAGCGTAAAATTAAAACATTTTTGAGACAATCATGTAATTCATGAATGCTGTACTGTTATCAGTCTGGCTATATATCACAGTCACCTTTCCTAGAAAATTATTTGAATTCTTTTGAATCTGAAATGGAGAAAGCAAGTACACTATTATACAATCATACAATAATAAAGTTTCTAATTTTTGTTTCTTACTTCTTAGAAGTTTGTTCACATATTGTTCGCTAAATGAAAGCTTTGAAACCAGACATACTTTGGACGAACTTTGAATCAAGCTGTAATTTGACTTTCTACAGCCAAATCAGATTTCTTTGAGAAAGCAAACATTATTTTTACGTCTCTATGTTTTTTTTTCGGAGTTCAAAAAGTTTCGAACAATTCACATATGTTCGAAATGTATCGATAAAATATTGCAATCATAACAGAATTTGAACTCTGTCTTTCTTATGAACCTATACTCTTCTACATCCTGTATTTGTTGTTTTCTTTGTATGCAAACGTTGAATGTAATAGGTTTCAAAGGTACAGAATGGAATAATATGTTAGTTTAACCACCAAAACCTTATTCTATACCAAGTGACTTAGCGAAATCTGACAGCTTCAACTATTATCTAGCTGTTGATTTGATAGTTAACAGGTAAAACAAAAACAAATACGCTATATAACATTTAGAGACTGTACTTCGATAAATTGGTTGGTTTATGGGATACAAAGCAACAATGGCTATTATCCTTTAAAATATTGTTTTATTTCAATACATATCAAAATATTTCATCGTCTGGATGAATTCTCTCAACAATTGTTTATTAACTACTGCATAGTCCAAAAGATATATGAAAGTAATATTGCGCTAGGGGTCCATCTTGATTACATTCCAGAGGTGATTTCTATGCGACGCGTATTTATTACAAGTCAAACTAATACGTTCCACATCGTTGATACAGTTACAGTTACAGACACTTTGCATCATCATTTAAATTGAACTCACGTAAAAGCCCTGGAGTTATGATCAGTTTGCTGAATTCAAGTACTTATATTTCCTCCCTTCTGCTTTTTGCCAAATTGAATATTATATCTATGGTTGGGATGTTCCCCAAGATTTAGAAAAATTTGCTTAAATAAGAATTTTCGTTGGTTCATTTTATTCGGTCTTTGAAAATTTTGCTATTGCTTTGAAAATTTGATTATATATATATATATATATATATATATATATATATATATTATTCACCTGTGCATTCCAAATGTTACGAATATCCCGGAATCCAAAGCGGTATCGTCTGATTATGAAATTCGAATTATATAAAAATCTTACTGGCCAATTTATGATTGACTTTTTTGGTGATTTTTTACTGTATTTTTGAAGAGACTGAACTTTAGATCGACCATAAGGTAATTTTTGTATTGTAGAAGAATCAAGTTTTTATTTATTGACTGTTTCTTCCCAACACAGCCAAACACGCCTCGTAGTTTGGTGCCACTGTCAGATGACGAGGTCGGCACTTGAACCGGCAACCCACTCTCCACAACCCACACTCTATCAAGAGGACTTGAGTCTCGAACGTGCTTCAGCCCCTCCACATGACTGGCGTTTAGTGGAAACAAGGCTCATACCAGAGGTTCAATTAAGGCATTGCCAAGATCACATAGTTCCCATGTCCGCAAAATCGTTTTAAATACGAGGGTTGCTATTTATATTTCTGGCCTTGGCAACAGTAAGTGTTGCTAGGCGACCGAAGACGATTTTAATCGA
>BMAW01114667.1:0-30318 GCA_019974015.1 Nephila pilipes | reverse complement strand
GTTTTTTCATTATTAGGCCAGAAATATAAATAGCAACCCTCGTATTATTATACTAGTAAAATCTTAAGATCACTTTTGCTAGGCATATTGAATTCATGAACTTAATGTTAATCCTATGAAATTTCTACTTTCTTTGTGAAATCTAGAATAATTACGTATTTGAATGCAATAAAAAGCATCCATTGCAGAAAAAAAAATGATAATTTCCCTCGAGTTATATTCCTCATCTCCTTGATTTTTGAGAATAATTTATTGCCAATTTTAATGATTCGTTAATAGGTTTTCAGATATTTAAGGAATACATATTTTTCGATAATCGGGGGTAAAAAAGAATATCATATAAAGTTTCATTTTTTCCCCTCGTTCAAGTGCGTTTCACTACTTTGAAATAAATATAGTTAGTCTAGATTAGAGAAGTAAAGAAGAAATTCCAAATGGTTGACGGAGAGACGTGAGCCTCAGAGAACTAGTTGCTAATTCTTGAAAGAAACAACAACGCTGAGCTATTAAGTCTAAGAAATTAGTTTTCATGTCACATGCTATTTCTTTTAATTATCTAAGTTAGGAATCGTAATCCAAGCTTCAATTTAGACTGAATACCTGAATTATATTCTTCTAATCATCTTAAAATAATGTCTGGTTTCAAGACATATTTGTAAGAAGCAATTCGCAATTTACCAAAGGGGGAGTTGGAGACATAGTTAAGTTCTAATTATATTACTAAGAAATAACCTGAAATATCTAGATACAGTTTATTCTACACATTAATTGATCTTTATGAGCATAAAGTTGTAAATTACAGCTATAAATTTTAATTTGTTTGGTGTCAGAAAGCCGTAGACTGAGGTAACCCGTAGGATCATGAAGATTTAATTATTTTTCCTCGGTATCGTAAAGCGGGGTTGTTAACTATTACTAAGAAATAACCAATATTATTGGATAAAATTTTCTCTGCGTTTTAACTTATCCTTATGTACATAATGCTGTGAATAACATCTATTCATGTTGATTTGTTTGGTTTCACGAAGCCATAGTTTGAATTAACCCGTAATATAGAAAAAAGATATAGAGTTCAATCTGCTGAATTCAACAAGGATGAATTTCGAGAGGTCTAGGAACAATGGGGGAAATTTATAACTCTGTAAGGTGACTATGTAGTGAAGTCTTTAGAATAATAAATGAAAGTTAAGTTTCTACATACCTCGATTATGTTTAGTCATAGTTAAAACTTTAAGTATTCTCAGGAATAATAATGAAACATTTACGATTCTGTTGATTACTTTTTTACGACACTTTTTTTTAAAATTATTTTATTCTATGATACTGTATATTTTAATTTCCTGCATGACACTGGTTTTAATGAACACATAATTATTTTAACTGAAATTATACTCTTTCTTAGAACTTAAATTTTAAGTCGTTTAAAAAAAACTATAGTATCTTATCTTGCCATCCCTTTTCGTAGTATTAGAATTTTTGGAGATAAGCATTATATTATCCACTGATTTGATTGTTTATTACCGTCTCATTAAGAAGCAATACGCTGACAGTTGGCGATGGACTTCGGAGCCTTGGTCAAATGACGAGGACGACACCTTACTGGAGTCCTTCTCTCTAAACATCCACATCACGCCAAGAGGAGGACTCGAAACCCTAAACAGATTTAATGTGCATCAATCCCAGTACATAACGGGTTTTAGTGGCATCTTTATTCGAACCCCCGATTCGACAAAATTGACGCCGAACGTGAATCCGTGACCATGACCATTAGGCTACCACAACCCTATATTATACAGTAGAGAAGTGCTTCTCAAACATGAGTCTGTCGAAACATGAGTTCCAATCCTGATGCCATTGAGAACTCGCTATGTAATGGAGTTAAGGCACAATAAATTTGTCATAACCTCGAAGACTCACAGTGGCGTGTGTTTAAGTTAGAGAGTGGGCGCCAGGTCAGGTGTCGTCTTTTTCACTTTATCGTGGTTCAAAATTACGAAGCCCGTTGCCAATAGCCCCACAAATTTCTTCAAAACGCTACGCTAAGAAATAATTTGTTTATCTGACTTTTTTTGCGTGGAACTCATGGAATATAAAGTAAACTTTGAAATAGGAATGACCAGTCTTTTAGAAATCAAGGGTATAATGAAAAATGAGATAATTATTCCCATAAATAAATGTACTATTGAAGAAAAAAAATGGAATCATACATCGCTCGTGCACTGTAGACGCGGGGTTGCCCACATTAGTTTCAAGGTGTTACGTTTATAAAATTAATTATTGCAAACGTTTTAAATCTATCGTATATGTCTGCTCTTTTTGGACGTGAAAGAAAATAATACATTTTTTATTATTTATTTTGCAATATAATTTTCACCGTTACTTATGACCGCTTTCTCGGGCGAGGATAATTTGTAAATATCGCTTTTGATAAATGCCTTGTACTAAGTTTGTCTTGGAATGAAGGTGGTGTTTGGTTGACATATATTTCAGTTTTGAATTTTTCTTCTTTCAAACATTTTTGAAAGAACTTTTTTTTTTCACTTTTGCAATGAGATAAACAGATGATAATCGTAGAGTCCTAGGTTTGAAGAATAGGGTGGATGATACAAAATTTCCCAACCTAGCTCTGAGATTTTCAGACGAGTCGCTCAATCAGCATGGGGTCTTACGTTATCATGATGCAGCTTGGGTTATCTATTGGACTTCGTCGGCCTCTTTTTCTTTGAGTGCTTCATTTGTGCTTTGTCCATTTTCCGATAGTGCTGTAAAGATGGGCTATTCGCGTTTTTCTGCTAATTATTTTGCGGACTCTTAATAACTTAAAGTAAGACAAATAAAACCCTGACACACTTAAATAAACAGTAACCTTGGCACACAAAAATTTTAGACTAATAAAGTGTGCTAAAGTGATGGTGAAAAACGGATATACAAACTATGCCAAAGTAGCCGAGAAGGGAAATATGAGTGAGAAAGAATTGAATAGTGCTCGGAATATAATCTAATATTAATATTACTTATTTTCCGATTGTGTTGTTGGCGTGGTAGGGAAATAAAGGGAGGAAAGTGCCAACGCTGGTGTCGTCCTCGTTACTTAACCGAGGCTCAAAATTACGATATCCGTCACTTATAGCTCTCGTGTTGCTTCTGGTGCGACGTTAATAAAAACCAAACCAAATCCGATTGTGTTTTTGTACAAATATACAATCGGAAACTGATCATTGTTATTACTATATTGCGTAATTACTAATAGTTATTATCAGATTACGTAATATCTATATTTAAATTTCAATATATGTATGTGTCAGTTATTGTACCTAATATGAAAAATGCATGATATGTACTCTTGTTGTACGCGCTCTTAACAAATATACAACTTGAAATTAATTAATGTTTTTACGATTACGTAATATATTTATTTTCATTATATTTATTTTTAACATTGTTCATTAACATGTCGTTATTTTGTGAAAATGGTGACAACAATAATGCGTGTGCATAAAATAAAAGATATGCAGAGTGTTAGGTTCAAAATATTAACATTATAATACATTATGATTAAAATAATTTCATTTAGCTTCCTTTAGATAAATTTACATTGCTTTGAGATCAATTTAATTTAAGGCTCTATCGCCTGTTTTTATTTTAATATCCGAACAGCACATTATTTTCTACTCTAATACTTTATCATTTGCCCTATTTTAATACATTTAATTAAACAATTGATTTTTATGCCAAAATCGTCTTTTTTATTCTTTTTGTTGATAACCATAAGAAACCTTTTCAGTATTTTTGTTTGTTCGAGAAAATAAAAATTCATTAGGGATTTGAATAAGGTTATTTGCTTTTCTGGATAATAATTCCTTCTGGGGAGCCTAGAATTAGGAAGTACGCTAACTTTATGCTAATTAATATTCATTTTGAAAAATTATACCTTTTGGAGAGCTTAACAAAAGGAAGGGGGGGAATAGCATTAGCGTATGCTAAAGTGAATTTGACAAAGCTAATTAAAATTTTTTTTGTTGTTGTCTTAAAGCGCGGTTGGTCGTAAGTCGTTGAGATAGTGTAATTTTTTTTTTCTTCTAAGTCCTCAAAAATGTTCTGATTGGAGTTTCTGAGAAATTGCTCTACTCTCATGATGTACTTTATATAAAATTCATCAACAATCTTACTTTTAGGGAAGTGGGGAGGGGACTGCAACATTTAACGAATAGAACAAAAAATCGCAGAACATTTTTATGTGAAAGAGAGAGTGCATGGAAAAGCAGTGTTTCGGAGGTGTTCGCAACGCCCGCGGCCTCCGCCGAGCTACCGTGTTTACTTCCGAAGAGTTTTCTACTTTGTCTCTCTGCCTAATTGGGATGGAAGCATCATCAATCCGGTTTGGAGGGTCGCCGCGAGCTTATAAATTCCTGCTCGTCGCGGGCCCTCGTCAAATGATCCTCTCGATTTCGTTTTCCATGCGCCCTCCGACATGCGTCACCCATTCGCCGACCTCCTGGGCCCCCTCCTCTTCCTTCTCTTGAGAGGGGTTCGCGCAGGGGACGCCGAGTTTGAAAGTAAGCGGCTCCTTTATTTACTTGGCTCTCGGTGTTTTTTACTTTCTTTCTCTCCGATAGCTATTAAAATGCCTTTTTATGTTGTGTGATTGATTTTTATAGATATTTTTCCTGTGTTAATAATTTAAAAATGATATATTTAAAGAATTAGTTTTTATATTGGTCTATTATCTCCAATATATCAAGTCGTTTTTGTGACTTAATTTTCAGTTATTTTAATCATTTACCGATTTAAATTTGATGAATTAATTATTTGCTTTATTACATGTCTGCCACAATTTCTTTGGCCTTTTTAGCACCTTCGATTGAGTTTAGAAAAATAAATAAAAGTGTTTGAATATATTTTACTCATATGGAACTCTTTTAATTAAGTTACTAAAATTGTTTTTATAAATAGTCAATGAATCTTGAATTCAATGATTAAACGAATGGTTTAATTATTACCGTATTAGCCCGAACATAACACGATACTTTTTGGCTTATCATTTCCCGTTAAAATATTGGCTCGCGCTAAATTCGAGTTCTACGTAATGGAATGTAACATGTCTTCTTATAAAAATTTATAAAAAGTAATAATAATAAAAATGACCTGCGTTATTAAATACTTTAAGCAAATGTTTCTATGATTTAATTATCTTTTCTTTGAATTATTTTATATCAAATTAATAGATCGCATTAAATTCATTATTTTTTATATTTATGAAAAAAAAATTTGGTGTTCCATTAAATTAAATGTCGTGTTACATTCGGGCTAATACAATATTTCGATTTAATTTTATTTAAAATTAGATTTAATGTTGGTTTAGTGTCTTAAATTTTTAAAGTTATGGAATCTCCTTGCTATTGCACAATAAATTAACATCGTTTGTATGCCTAAAAGAATTATATATTATAAGCTTAACCTAGTGTCCTATCGAGGCAAAGTTTTTCTCCTTAACTATATTATTATTAACTTCTAAACATATAGGAATGCATATTTTGTACCTATGTTGATTTGTTAAATTTTTGTTCTTATAAATTCTGGTTGGCAAGCTGGCACCTGAATTTTTCTGCTTTATTTTACGCTCAAAAATGCAAATGCGATATTTGTTCTTTTCTCAATTTATTAGGTTTATAAAATTCTAATGATCGATAAGTATGTTTTGCGTATATTACTAAAATGCTTAAAATATGCAACACTAATACATTGGGTAAAATGCATTGTATTGAAATGCGCAATGAATGGCTCTTTGTTTCTAGAATTTTTACTTGGCCGTGAGAATATTAACGGAGAAATAATCTTACATCTGCCTTTTTAATGCTGAATGAAAAACAAAGGTTTTCAAGTTGGATGAAAACTAAATGAATTAGTTTTCCTTGTAGTCTTATGCTATATTTGCATAAAGACAAAAATAAGCTTTTAGAAAATTATGATATAATATTTATTGGATAAATCTTACGATTCATTCTTAAGCATTAGAAAACTCATTAAAAAATATTTTCACTGTGATTTTAATATTTTAGTTTTCTGTGAAAATATTAATTACTTATGATTAAAATCTCAATATATAAGAGCAAATTCACCACTTTGTATCAGTCAGTAATTGCTGCAATAAAAATAAAAGATAGTTGTCAAAATCTTTGTCGTTTATAACTCAATCATTTATTCTCTTTAAAACTTTTAATACAGTTGTATTTTTTTCCAGTTTTTTGCAATGATTTGATAACAATTTTCTTCAAAAAAAAAAACCATGTTAAACGTATAATATACATTCATTTTTAAATATTTTTAAAGGCTTCTTGTTACATATTCTTTTTGCATATTTCCTAGTTAAATTTCTCTCTCTCTCTCCATCTCTCTGTACTATCGAGTAATTATTTTAGTGTTATATTTTTTTCTATTAAGTATTTGGTATTGCAATAATGAATTTTTTAGCAAATTTTAGTTTTATTTTTCACATCATGTGAAATATAGTTTTTATTTCGAGTTGTTTCGAACCACTTTTTATTGATTTGTATCACGAATGTGTAAACAGGTAATAGTGGAATGTCTTTTAAAGCCTTAGATTTTGGATTAAACATAAAGGATTCTTAAAAACCTTGCATTATTATTATTGAATTCGGTCAGGTTTGAATTTACTTTTTCATACATACGTGTTTTATAATCAAAGACACGATAAAAATGAAATAGCTTTAACGACTTTGGAGTACTGTTATTAGCCTCCAAGGAGCTATTGCTTCGTCAACGACAAAATGAACAAACGAACCCTTTTCATTTCACACAGTATTTTGTGAATATCTTTATTATCCAATTCCTAGCAAATAAATAGGTGAGCGCTGCGTGAGAGAATGAGTGCGTGCGTGAGTGAGAGCATAAGCGAGTAAGCGAATGTGTAAGTGTGTACATGCCTGACTGAGTTTGTGAGTGCGTGTGAGCATAAATGAGTGAATGGGTGATTAAAAGAGTGGGAGCGCATAAGCGAGTTGGCAAGTGAGTGTGGGGAGCATAAGTGAGTGCGTGAGTGAGAGAGCGAGTGAGCCCTTGAGAGTGAATGAGTGTGTGTGCAAAGGAGTTAATCAATCAATCAGATTTATATTCCGTTGTCATATTATTAATTTCTTTATTTCAAATATTTAGTTGAATAGTTTGATAATTATTTTTAAGAAGTTAGTATCTTTTTAGGCTAAATCTGTTGTTTGCAAAAACTTCGTTCAAAACAATTTTTTCTTTTTATTGTTTTTTTCATAGTGTGGATCGAAAATATCATCAAGATACACACAATTGTATCTAAAAATATCCCATAAATAAGATCAAAACTCAGAAATCAAAGACTTGGGAGGGAAAATTGCGTCTCTCTTAATTTGATTACAAAAGTTTTATCTAATTTATATTATTTAATCCATAAAATAAAATAAAATTATTGGGTCCAGTTGGAAATCATTGGGGAAACTTTGAGGCTCAGTTTTGTGGAAATAGTCTTCGAATATAAAGGTTGAAAAGGTTAATGAAACGTAGTTACGAAAATTAGATTTACATTGAAAGTGAAGTAAACGGATTTAATGGAAGCATATGAAAAGGGCGGTGAATTTTTTTAACGACTTGAAATTTTGTACTGACTTGAAAGTGAAATTATTAGTGATTAACAGGGCGAAGACGTAATGGACGAGTGTGAATCTGCATGGAGTGTTATTGGAGAGGATTACATTACCTATCAAAGTGAGTAAGAAGTCAGTAACCACTCGCCCCCCTAATTGTCCTAATTCACCGTATCCGTGCACTCGAACCCGAGTACGCTGGTAAGATTGATCTTAAAGATTAACGTTCAACTAGATTACAAACGCTTAGATGGATGGTTGGCTGAAAGAGAGAGTATATTCATGCTATTTATAAAAGAATATCAATTAATATATAAAAGCAGTCATCTGACCCTTCATTATTTGTACCCGTGTGGTGACTGTATATGAAAGAATAGTCCCACTGCTGTTCATGCACTCGCAAGAGGGGACTAAAATGGGTACACAGTGTCTGGGAGTATAGCCTAGCATCATGTATATAAACATTATATCAAGGGATTTTAGGGGCTTGCTTTCTTTAGATTAGTAAGGGTATCATGACCCCGAAGCAACCTAGAGATCTTTTTCTTTTCTATGGGTTTTACCGTTTTGGGGGAACACGGGTGATGAGACCCCGAAATACCCTAGTGTTACTTCTCTATTTTCAACCCTCCATCTTATCAACAATTTTTTTTCACATTTTTCATACTCCTAGATCGAAACTTAACTTCGCTTGGCGCAGAGTGGTCACATCTGACTCTTGCATTATTAAAAAACTCCACTCGTCATTTCATTGTTATATTTGGGTGATTAGTGATTAAACAGCAATGACCGTAGAGTTGAATAATAGGGAGGCATTACAAAATACGTTATATGTGCCACGAAGATTTGAAAGTTTACTCAGAAATATTGAAATGCAAAAATATTGAAATTTGGTATTGAAAAGTTAACTATTTAAAAACAGAAATAATAACTGCGCACAAAATGCTTTTGATTTAGAGTAAAATTGCGATTTTTTTTTTCTTGAATAAAAAAAAAGAGTGGGAATTAGAGTGCTAGTTCCAATTCATCCGATTTACCGTGGTTTTACTGGATGTGTATACAGTAGGACTCCGTTAAGCTCGTGGTAGTCAGGGTACTAAACCGCGAGAGATACAGTATTAATATAAATTCATACATCGATGTAAATTTCCTGTGGTGCGTTAACACTCTTTCGTTTTTATATCTAATTATTATAAAACTCACTCGCATACAATAAAAAATATTTGTAACTCTTAAAATTTGACCAATAGATATATAGTAAAACGCACAACTGATCTCACTGATCGTGATTTTTGAAAAAACAATATTGATTCGTATTCAAATCAAACATTCAAATGAAAAAAAAGTATTAAAATGGAATACCTAATAATAGCACTTCTGATCCCAACTTTCAAAGAAGGTGTCTCAAAGACAATCATTACCACTTAGTCGGATTTTTATTTTCTCTATTTTGTGACGGAAGTCATCGTCTGCACCTTATGATCAATTGACTTGGGGTTTTTCGTCACTTCCCACTCTTGTCTCAAAAATTCAAAGCGTGGATTTATTATATTCCTTTGTATTCTTCGTATTTTATTCTCCTTACTTTTCTGCTTCTTTACTTGGACTTAGATAACAGTCCAGTTTTATAACTGATGCTTCGTTTTATAGCCCTTTGCACTTTGTTTTAAAATGTCAGACATTTTTAAAAGCCACCCTCTGCACACGCAGATTTTTATAATCATCTTTTTGGCCTTTGCTTTGTTGTCGTGCTTCTTCCGAACTTAGTGACGAGTTTCGTTCCCTCGCCCCCCTTCTCTTATTGACTCAGATCTCTGTTCGTCTGTTTTTGAATGCTTTTTAAGGTTTCCCCTCTTACCTCTCTATTGTAAGTTTTTTTCTTTTGGATCTAATTTCGTAAAATATTCCTCCACTGTCCTTGCGCTTCTTTTTTTTTTTTTTTTTTCTCGTTTTTAAGTGAGCAAGCACCATTTGACACTTATTTCTTTCTAATGTCTCTCTTTTCTCCTCCTCTATTTTAAAAGTATTATAAAATTTAAGATTTTACATAATGAAAATCTATTTATTGCTTTTGAAATGTTTCAATAAAATTAGAACAGTCGTTAAAATAGATTGTTGATGCCGAATACATTAAGTTTTGTGTAAAGTTAAAAAAATTTGAAATGTTTTGTACACTTTCCCCCCCCCCATAAAATAGCTTAAAAATCGTTTCAAATTAATAACATTACATACCAATGAGTATTTTGGTTTGAATGAACAAATAGTTAAATATGCTTAATTTTATGATGTAATTAGCATATTTATATTACACATTCATGTCAAATAGAATAAATACAATGCTTATTGTAAAATTAATTCACTATTAAATAAATAATAAAAACGTTAAGTGAAATTAATTTTTAATCTATTTTTATGCAATGAATTGAAAGGTTTAAATTAAGCATATTTGTTAAAATAAATTACTAATTAAATTTATAAAATTAGATCAAGCATTAAAAATGATAATAAAAAATTCAATGCAGTATGTTGCGAAGAAACAGATTTCGCACCAGAGACTCTTTTCTTTGTAAAGCATTAACCAGTGTTTGTTTGAATTTAATATATTGCTCAATCTATTATATATAAAATCCTTTTTGTTGGCTAATAATGGCACATCAATATTAAAATTCTTTGGCCCCAAAACATTCCGAGAAGGAACCCACCATATTAAAAAGAAGCAGTTCGAAATTCTTTCTGCAAAAAAGTGCTTTACAACTGTCTTAAAATTCTGAATATTTTTGTTCGTTTTCAGTCATTTCTTGATTCCTGATTATATATTATTTAAGGTAAATACGTCAATCGATAGGTAAATAAAATACTTAATTTTTATATATGTTTTATTTAATTCCAATAAAAAAAAATTTAGAAGAAAGTTACTATGACATAATTTTGAATATTAAGTTCATCACTGGTGAAAGCAGGCATCAACAACACAAATAACTTTAACGTTTAAATTTTGAAAAGGGGTTAGATACGACATTTTGTGGATTACTAAGACAATAGCTCCTTTGGCGACAAATTAGGTAAGTTCTTATTGAAAATATTTCTTGGAATATCTACAAATGCAATTTTCAGGTTCATATTTGTTCAGTGCGTTTGTTGCAAAATGATTCAAATAGACTGTAAGATTAAGACACGGTTTATTAAAATTCAGTCTGTACAAATAAATTATTTCTATATTGGTATAAAATATTATTATAACTGATATAAAATATTATTACAATTGATATAAAATATTATTGTAATTGATATAAAACATTATTACAAGTACTAAAACCTTCCAGTTTAGTTAAGCTATAATCAACTATTTCCAGTTGGTGCAAGAAACCAATACCAGTCACATCAATTACAAGAATTATTAAGGCTAGATCAATTTAACAACATAACTAAAAGGATTTCAGAACTATAGAGGTAGAATTGATTATTATAAGATAAAAAAAGCTAAAATAATAAGAAAAAACAACTAGTCAGAATTCACAAATTGTTGAATAACAATTTCCAAAAAACTTTAAGACACACTACAGCTTATTTTATCAAATACAACAAATGATATTATTCAAACAAATATGATCAATAACAATAGAATGAAAAATATAAAATGCATGTACTACCAAACGATATTTTCAGAAAGTTATTAATTGGAATTTCCAAAAGCAAGTAAACCTTGTTTATTAACACGTGCTAACGCGTTGTTGTTTTGAGAAAATAGCATCAAATACAATTGCGTGGGCATTAAACAAAGGATACAGGGTGTTGGCTCAAAAGATTGACATTATGATACATTATGATTACAATAATAACATTTAGTTTGATTAAGCTATATTTACATGGCCAAGATATAATTCCTTTAATATTTTATTGTCTGCTTTTGTTTTAATAACCGAACGGCATATTACTGTCTACTTTAATATTTTATCGTTCGCTCTTATTTCTATATTTAATTTAATGATTTATTTCTAATGCAGAATCGTCTGTTTTTATTCTTTTTTTTTTTCTGTTAACAATAGCAACGTTCTTTTACTGAAGAATATTTTGCTTGGGAAAATAAAAATGCATCAGGAATTAGAAGAATGTGTTTTCTTTTCTTGATACTAATTGCTTCTGTGGTGGAGCCTGGGGTACGAAAGTACGCTTACTTTACGCTAATTAATATTCATTTAAAATAATTCTACTTTTTCCAGTACTTAACATAAAAAAGAAGTGAAAAAGATCAGCACATGTTAAAATGAATTTGGCAAAGCTATTTTCAATTTTTTTTTTATTTTGATATTTTCATTTTTTATTATTATTCATTTCTGAGAATATTTTTTCACACAAGCCAGAACGATATCCAACATTTAATTCGTTTCAGCCCTAAAACGACCTGTTTCATACGCCAATAAACTTTTTGCAGAAACATTTACAACTATTAATTATGAAGCTATTTTGAATATACATCTATTTCCTTTTTTTTTGTATTTGAATTATGAAAGGGAAAAGTGTTTATAATTTTGTTTAATTCTAAATGCAATAAATTTGTCGTACAATACGAAAAACTATTTAACGTGAGATAAATCATACCATCGTGTTTCTCTATCTCTTAGAGAGATTTTTCGTGTTATGATAAATATCAAATCGAACATGTTCTTATCCTCGGTAATAAACCTTCTTTCTTCCGTTAAAGAAAGAAGATAATAAGATAACTACCTCTATCACACACGCGCGAGAAACAAATCATCCATAAATGGGGAGGATTTACACATGTGTATTTGCTTCTTTAATTAGAGGCCAATCCTTTTAGACCCCAACCAGTCTCCCTAAGGCAAATGGAAAAGCGTTATTATCGTTCGAGACCCATCTTTTCAGGATAATTTTCTACGATTCCTGAGGGTTTCTGAGAAAGGAATTATTTAAAGAATATAAAAAAGAAAAATTAAGTTGATACGAATGGAGCAGAAATTTAAAGAAAATATAAAAATGAGATCAGAAAAAAAATGATAAAGAATCTTCTTGGAATTCTCGTTACATTCCATTTCATTTGGATGATTATTACTTTTAGGAGAGTAATGAATAAGAATCTCTTTAACAATCTTTTTTTTCATAGGCCTAATTTTTGCAGAAATAAGAATATGCGCTTATTAAGAGCCATATTCTCCTTTAAGTATTTTTATTTCCATTTTGTATTCAAAAATATGATTAAGAAGATTCCTTACAAAAAAAAGGTAGATTCCTTACAAAAAAAAAGGTAGATTCCTTACCTTCTGCAAATTTATAATAGCAAACTATTTTGGAGTGAAACGTTTAATTACATGCAATAGATTAGGGGGGAAATGGAATACAATACATCTACACAAAATAACAAAACTTTGAAATATACTCGAATTAAAACTATTGAAAAGTTCTGTACGTTTATGAAGCGAAGAAAAATAATACTTTTTTTCATACGTTTAATAATATTTATCCTACAATATAATTTCTGGCATTACTTATGCCCTTATGACTTTAGTGCCAGCGTGATGGTAATTTATAAATACCATTTTTCAAAATTGTCTTTAGAGATGAAGAACTCAAGTAGTGCTAGTTTGACGTATACTTCAGTTTTGGTTTTTTTTAATCCTGCAGAAAGTTTTGTAGAGAGTGAAACAAGTGGTAATCGGAGGGTACTAGGTTTGGGGAGTCGAGTGAATGCAACAGAATTTCCAAGCCTAGCCTAGGATTTTCTGACTAGTCGCCAAAGTAGTGTCTGGTCTGGCCTAATCACGATGCAGAATGATTGATGTGCTTTCTATTGAATATCGCCGGTTTCGTTTCTTTCAGTTTCAATCAACCATTTGCTGAAAGTATATCTCAGAATTTAGCGATCCGTTAGGATTCAAAAGCTCGTCCTTTATCGGTCTTTGGACATTCCACATTATACACAGCATTCTTTCATTCAGGCTCAAACTCGGCTTAGAGGCGAAGGGGGCAGGTTGCCCGAGCTCATAGTATGCTCTTACAATGTTTTCGTAGGTAATCCACATTTCATCACCAGTTACGATCCAAAAAAAAAAGTGTTCATTTTTGTTCCGAGCAAGCAGAAATGTACATATGAAGAATCGATAAAGCACATTTTTTTTTCAGATTAAATATTTAAAGACCAATCCCAGAAACAACAAAAATTATATTGTGCAATAAATATTAAATCCATAAAAAGTGATTTTTTTTTTTTTTTTTTTTTTTTTTTTGCTTTACAAACGGTTAGAACTTTCCGGTACGCCTAACATTATGTACATTTATCTACATGTAAGAAGGAATTGATTCATATTTCCTTTGAAATAGAAGCATTTTAAAAATACTAATAACCTAGCCCGATAGCGAAACAGATTAAACTTTTCATGAAAGTTCTTGTAAACATCCATTTTAAATTAAACAATAGTATGTAAAATCCAGTGGTTTTTTTTTCTTACGGTTCACTTGCAAGAGCCCATGAATCGAAAATAGACTAAATGCAGTGAGAGATAATTATTTTCATTTCATTTAACTACATTATTGGTCTCTCAGTACTTAAAATAAATTAGAATTACAGAAATAAATTCCTATTTGATGAAAACAATACACAACTAATTGTAAATCAGTGCAAAAAAAAAAAAACAAGACGCAATGAGCATTTAAAATTTAACTTATATTTAAATCTTAAAACCCACATTCGGCGTACATCACTCACTTTCAGACACTCCCTATAGGGTCTGTGCAAATATCTAACTTGCTTACAAAATTAACTCACCTACTTCTCCTTTAATATCTGCTTTCGACTATTCTAGATGAATATCTTTTCCAAGCTTAAAAAAATACATTTCTTGTTTGGATCGTAAAAATGATTTGCATGCATGAAAACAAAAAGCACACACACACACATATATATATATATATATATATATATATATATATATATATATATATATGCATAGTTGAAAGGAGAATAACTGATTTATTTTTTCCTCCGCACATATGATTTGGAACTAAATTCATATATATCCAGTGTTCAAAACCCAATAATGAGGAGAAAATGTTTCAGTCACGTGATATCTATAGAACATTAATTTAAGTGTAAGCTTGAGACGCATTTCCTTCATTAATAAACTCTACAGACATCTTAAGGTCTAAATAAATAGTCAGTAAGTTCAACGCTTCAACTTGAGATACGTAAGAGAAGAACAAAACACTTTGTTATTTATCAAAGAATATACAGGATCTCTCTCTGTCTCTCTCTCACGAATCCCTCTTAACTCAGATGATCCTAGTTTATATTCTAATAATAAAGTCTTTGCTCACCAATTCCCTCGTTCCGATTCAAATGCTGCTCGATTATAGCAGATTTGACTCCTATTGTTCTGATGAAGAGTCACTTCTAGCTACCTTCAATATAAATGATTAATTACGCCATTTCACTCCAATCTATAACATCTATCAATTTTTCGTTATCCTTTGTCTCCCTGCATTTTCCTTTAATTCTATTTGGCTTGTATATATTCTGTCTCAAATTCAATTCCCTACACTTCTTTTCATCTAATTTGCCTAATCAAGTTTCATTGTGATTTTCAAGGAGTTGCTACGTTATGCAACTAATTTTACCAAAATATCCCCGAGGTTAGTAAAGAGAAAATTGTGAATATCCCAACTTCACAAGCATTTCAAAAATACTAAAATCATTTTTATATGTTCATTTTTTCTGCGCATTTTAGTGATATGGGTTCATTAGATGCAGTCGGGTAAAATGTCATTTTTTTTTGTTAAAGAAATAACCATTCGACAAATCTGAAAAGGTTATAAACTAAAGTCATTTATCTATTTGAAGATTATGTAAGAAATGAGATATCATAATTAAAACCCATTAGAACTAATATGAGATAAATTGAAGAAATGGGCTGATTAGACCCTGCTGGGATAGAGTAGAACAAAATCATTCTGTATGATGTAATAAAAATAAAAGAAAATCTCGAAAGTATTTTATTGATTGCAAGTTTAGTGAAGTGGAAGGTCAGGGCCGGCCATCTGGAGGGTACGGGGATTGAAGGAGCTCCCAACATGATCAATAACTAAAATAATGTACTCTTGCACATGAAAACTTGACAATGTTCTTATTGTTGTCAGTATGATGTAAAGTTAATTTTATTGTAAATAGTATTATAGTATATCTAGGAATTTCGACAATCTTTTCTCTCTCTCTCTCTCTCTCTCAAACTAATTCTTTACAATGCTACAATGCTAATGGTTAGTTTTTATTATTTGATTAGGGGAACACCCGATTATCCCCACCTAAATAGAACTTCTTAGTCAAACATGTATGCAGAACGCTCAAATGCACTTGCTATATTAAGCATCGAAAAAGAAATTGCAAAAAATTGTAATTTTTCTGAAGTAATTAATGTTAGTAAAAACAAAATCACCCATTAAAATTAAATAAACATGCGTTAGTAATATATGCTCGTGTTTGTAATTTTTCTTACTTTACAGAAAACTTGGGCCCCAAACAGTTTCTTGCACCTGGGGCCCCTTATAAAGAAAGCCGACTCTATGGAAGGTGTTTCCCTATTCAAATTCCCTTTTGGATGATGTTTTTTTTTTCTTTTTATAATATATATATACATTTGAAACACAAAAACAATAATATATTTACAAAGTTGTCAACCAAATGCCCAGAACAATAACATATCCGAAAGTTTTCTTAAGAAAACTTCACCCCCCCCCCCGCCTGTTCATTTGACAGAGATTTACATAGTAAAGAACATCCAGTTCGGAGGAACGCAAATTATACGGGTAGCGGGAATATAATATACAATCTTCTCTAAGCCATCTAAAATGTACTCAGACTAAAACGAAAACAAAAAGACATTGTCTAATAAAAAGTAAGGTGCCAATCTAAATTTTCCCTTAATATTTTCCTTCTCGAAAAGTAGTCATTAATATTTATAATTTCTATAGTGAATCTGGCAATGATACCAGTTTTATAATGATGAGAGTTCTATGCTCTGAATTCCAGCTACACTTTCTTTGGTGTTTCCTTCTCTTCAGTTATACTTATTTCCTTTTTTTCCTGTATTTTCAACAGGATGTGGCATTGGTCCGGTTCTGACCAGCAGGATAGTCGGTGGCAACGAAACAGAGCCCAACAAATGGCCTTGGCAGGTAAGAAAGGATTTCTTGATGATGGAATATTAGTATGCACTCGAAAAAATAGAGAAACAAAAGCAGCTCATTAAATAGTAGACACATTTCGTTGAATAGTGTATGAAATAAGAATCCCTTGTCTGTGTTATGTAAAAAAGAAAGGAATGTCTTTAATTTATATAAACGATAATGAAACAGGAATACCTGAGAGGTCATTACAAAAGTACGAAGGGTAATGGTTTGTTAGAGCTGTTGAAACAGAAACCAGCGGGGAAAAAGCTGCTAGAGAATGTGAAATAATTGATTTCCTCTAAGTGAAAGATGAACTCCAAATTTCAGATTTTTTATTTCGTGGAAAATAAACAGAAAATGTTATTAAGTTTCAGAGATCTTGTTAAAAAGTTTATGCATTCGAAGTGGATTGAAATTAATTTTTACTCGCATGCATATGAGCTATAAAATTGTATGTGGTTCTTTAAAATTTAACAGTAAAGGATATTTTTCCTATCAAGAATTAATAATTCTTGATTCTTGATCTTGATCATTAAATATTCTTATTGGATAAAATCAATTTATTTCAAATATAATATTAAGAGTTTTAAAAATAAAGTTTTTTTTTTCACTATAAGAACATTCGAATGCGCAAAACTTATTCTGTCACAAATAAAATTTGAAAATAAAACGAAATTCAGTTCTAGTATGAAATTTATAAGAAATGAACTTGTTTTTATAACCAGAAAACTTCTGAAATTTAGGAAGTTGCATGTAAATCCATATTTAAGCCAAATTTATTTTTGGAGAATGTTCATGGAAAAAACTTTAAAAAACTTGTAACCATGCTAAGAATATAAAAAAAATATGAAATATGTGCTATATCATAAGTATGTTATTATATATATATAATTATAGAAACATGAAAGGAATAGATTTTCGAAGGGAAAAAATAAACTTAAGAATAAACATGAAGAAGAGGGACTCATTTATAAAAAGTGAACATATTTTAAAATATATGTATATAGTAAAACGGTCTTAATGCTTTTAAATTTTAAATTGTAGTTTTCTCTTTAGAATCGCGTGTGTTATGTCTACTATAAAAATTTGTTGAACCTTATTTTAAACTCTGAATTAACAAAATTACGGATATCTGAGAGAAATGGGGAGCTCCTGTAGTTTTTCATAATAAGTTTTCTTTCTGAAATTAGTTGTATTTTCCTGTTGTTAAAGAGAAATTCTAATGTAAGAATTAGAATTTCTCTTTAATTCTTTCTGTTTGCGAAGAGAAATTTCATTATATATATATATATATATATATTGAAAGGTTTATCAACAGATTGAAAAATCGCGATAAAGCTGCTTAAAGAAATTTCTGAAATTTAAGTACATTACACATAAAAGCAATCTGCATCGACTAGCAATGTGTAAATGCGTGGCGTTGCCATCACTTTTATTTAAATATGATACAGCTTAAAATCAACTTTTCAGGAGGAAAGCTTTATTCGGTAAACGTAATATTTTAAATGATTTCGAGAACGTCAATGTATAAAATTATGATGGGGTATCGTAAAGTTTTTATCATTTTTTGTTATTCTTAAATTTTTCGATACACAGTCACTCTTTACAGTTTTTAATTTCTCCTTGTGTGTATTAATCTTTCGAAGGCTGCTCATAGTAGAACTTGGCAGATTGTGAACTCTACTTCATACCGCTGGTTAATTCAATCTACGAATTGCAGAAACCAAGCAAATAAACAAGAATATCTGTAACTGACAATATTAGGGACATAAAGATCAATTAATGTGCTGACTAGATTTTATCCATACATCTCAGTTATTTCTTAGTAAAAATTAAAACATTACAATACTCTCTCATGAGTTAGAGGCAATATTTCCGAGCAGAATTGCTTTATTGAGCCAGGGACGACCCGGAGCAAATTAACAATTATCTGATGTTACAACAATTTAAAATGTCGATCATTTCGGGCCTTTTAAATGTCAACCGTTAATGAGCTGGTAGTGGTTAGTTTCTGTTTTATCTTCTTGTAAGCCTACTTTAGACAAGCGTTGCCCTTCTTCAGATGGCCAGTGCAAGAAACAAGACTGTAATTCCATCTAAGATCTGCGCTTATTTCTGCAACAGAAAGGCCATTATCATCCATTATTGTACGCAGAAGACAGCATGATAAAGATCTGTATGCTTGGTAACTGGTATTAGGGTCCTGTTTACCTCCTACCACAAGAGGGAATATTTGAATTGGGCACTTAGTTATGTAAACTGGAAATCAGTGGAGGTCTGTTCTGCAGCTGATAAGTCTCGCTTTAATTTCTAGAGTGATTCCCGATGTGCTGATATATGGAGGGAAGCATTTCCTTTAATGAGAGACCCTTTCTCGATTATTAAGCGGAAGATATTAACAATTGAGAAAGGGACATCCATGCAGGAGGTAGTGCTTTTGTATTGGGAGGAGTATCTTTAGGTGGGCACACAGACCCTATATCTATCGCCACATGGAACTCTCAATGTTCAAAGTTACAAAGATGACGTACGGAATCCTATTGTTCGCCTGAATTCTGGTTCAATTGGTGATACCTTTATTTTGCCAATAGATTATGCTCGTTTTCACACTGATAGGCTCGTGCTCCAATTTCTTGAAGAAGATATTTTAGTCCAAATGAAAAAGTCACAGTTTCGGAATGTGACTCCAACAGCGACTGATTGATTGTTTATTATCGTCACTCTTAGAAGCAATACTAAAAATATTGGTGACGAACCGAGTAATTTTGAACCTTGATCTTGTAATGAGCAAGACGTCTGGACTGGCTCCTTCCTCTCCAAATTTCTCACCACATCGCGGGGGGACTCGGATATTGGACATATTTACGTGCATCAAACCTACTACACGTGAGTCCTTAAGTAGTATCAGGACTCAAAACATCCACTAGATGAAAACAACGCCAACCGTGTTCTCGCGAGTATGACCGCTAGACTATCGTAGAATATTCTACCTTGAAACTGAATACAATGACAGTTTAATAGCCAGAGTCCCAAACCTTAAGGCCTGAGAGTTGAAGTCAAGCCACGGTTTCGAGCTGCGACTCCAACAAAGACTGATTGATTGTTCATTACTGTCACTCATACAGCAACACGAGCACTTTTGGAGACAAACCTCGTAATTCTGAACCACAAGAACGAAACCTGGGACGATACCTCACCCTCAAATATTTCACACCATCCAAAAGTGAGGATCTTGAGTCTCGACCGATTTAACATGCGTAAGTCTCACTACACTACGTTTCTTTAGTGGCACCAGCATTCGAACCCACAATCTTGACGGAAAAAACGTCCCGAGCTCTCAGACGTCACGACCATCTTGATTTCATCAAGATCCCATCATACAGAATATTAGGGAGTATTGAACGTTAAATGGAAATGGACCACAAGAATTTGACGTGGTGTGGAACTTTGGAGAAGAATATGCCAGTTCTTTCGCCATTTGACTGCGGCTCAAAATTACGACTCACTGATGGCTCTAGCGATACTCCAATGCAACATAAATTAACCTAAATAAGTCAAGAGGTTTATAGCCAAGTAGATAAGTCGGGAAGCAGTTTTCATTATTTATCTAAACTACTTTCTTTTTTTCTCAGAATCATATGTAAATTATTTTCATTAAGCGAATCAGGAAAATTTTTAATCCATAAAAATAATCTTATATGATTGTATAACACTAAATAACAAAAGTTTTTAATTTAAAACTTAATTTTTTTCACTTTTTAGGAACCTCATTTTTTGTATAAAGTATTATCCAAAAATCAAAAAAATATGAAAAAATCAACCTCCTAGTGAAGTAAAGGTATAAAAAATAAATATCATTTAAAAAACTTTTTTTTTAATTTCAATCTGTGATTTGCGACATTGTCCTTGAACATAACTTAACTCCCAATTTCAAGTTCATTGGTTGAATAATAACGAAATTGAAGGGGGAATTTAAATCTGTTTTTAAGCGCATAATCGAAATTTTATACCGTCTGCACGAATCACGTATTAATGGCTTCATCTTATACTTATCATTCAGTTTCAAAATGAACGACAAGTGCATTAAACATAAAACCATTTTTATCACGTGTTAATATTTATGCATTTTAAAAGAAATAACAGAGAGGATAAAATACCATCTCTCTCCTTTTGTGTGTTTTATTTTTCACAAAAATTCCTTCTGACAGAGAACTTTCTTGACCTTTCTGTTTACATCTGTTTTGTCCTTGAAAGAGCGTGCAAAAAAGAGAATATTATTAATACTGAACGAATTCTTCGAACCGGTTCTCATTCCTTTATGAAAGTAATAATATTGCGTTCTTAAGTCATAATTAACGCTTGAAATCTTTTTAGTTAAGATTTTTCATTAATCAGAGCATTTTAAAACGGTTTTTGACAGTCGTTTGATTTCATTTTCCTCTAATTTTAAAATGTCTAAAAAAGAAATATAAATCTGACACTGCAATATAATCCGTCTTTCTTTATTTTGAGAATTAATAAAACTTTACAAGAACATGGTTTTTTTTTTCCTGTTTTAATGCAGTGGTAAGCTCATTTAAGCCTCAAGGTTTTTTTTAATTCGCCCTTTATAAAAAGAAATATGGAGATAATAATAATATATAAAACTAGATTATGTGTTTACGAAGTTGATTCAAAAAAGTGCTTGTGTTATGAAAGAGATAGGGGGTATTAGGAATAGGAATAGAATTAATCACTGTAATATTGTCCAATAATTATTTTTCTAATAAGTCCGGGAGAATGGCATCCGTAATATTCCTTGAAATATTCGTCAAAACTTTTCCGCCAAAGGAATAAGTTTTCGCTCACTTCGTTACACTGAGTGAAAAAAAATTGAGGTTGAAGGGGCAAGAGCTAAATCTAGCTGTGCTTCGCCAAACAATGTGTATCTGCGATTTAACTGGGAAGGCTTTATTTAATTACTTAACTCTACAATCATCTTGAAGTCTAATTAAATAGTCAATAAATTCATAACCCCCAACTGAAGATACATCAGAGAAGAAGGGCACACTTTATTATATATCATAGAATATGCAAGATCTCTCTCTCTCTCGACTCCCTCTTAGTTCAGTTAATCCTTTCATGTTCAAATAATAAAGTCTTAGCTTGTCAAATCATTGATTTAGACTCAAACATTTCTTGATTATAGCACACTCGACTCCTACTATTCTGATCAGGAGTCACTCATGAATACTTTTAATATAAACGATTAATTACGTTGATTCACCCTATTCTACAAAAATCTATCAGCTTGACGTTACCATCTCCCTCTTTTCACTCTTCCCTCAATTCGATCTCTCTTATATATCACTATCTCCAATTCAATTCAATACACTTCTTGTCTTCATTTAATTTACCTAATCCTGTTTCATTTCGTTGGGAATAAGTAGTAATTGAATGCAATTCAAATTACCAAAAAGTCCCCGAGGTTATTAAAGAGAAAACTGCGAATAACCCAACATCTAAAAACGTTTGAAAAAGAAAGGAAGTGGATGAAAAATTAGTTGACACATGCTCAAAGGTCGAAAATAAACAAAAATCGCTAGTATATCCCGAGAGCGTGTTACGCGCTTTTACCAAAGACAATAAACTCCATTTGAAAGAAAACGTTCACTGAGTACTTCGGGATCCTGATACCCGGAGGTTCATGGAAAACAACGTATTGTCTTGATTGATGTTTAATGTCCGGTGTATAATAATGAATCCAAGTCTTACGGACGGTGACAACTCGACGAAAAGAGACGACGGTAACTCGTCGCGGCATCAGAGATAGTTTGATTTGGCGCCCACGTAAACTTTGTTTTAGCTCCGTTTAGCAGATGGAAGCACACAATATGAACATTAACTTGCCTTAGCAACGCTATCTGTCTCTAAAAACATGTATTTTTTGTTACTCCCTCTTGCATGTTATTAGAAGGGGGAGAGAAGCTTAAAATCTATTTACCATAAAATAGAATGTCACGGGAAATGCTCGGTCAAGCATATTCCAAAAACGCATGAAACCTAAAATCCGTAAAATAAAACCTCCAATTAGTATTTATAGAATTGCTGATATTTTCTCATAAATATCTGAATAAAAGTATTCTATTTAGCCACCCAAGGGGCTATTGCTTAAGGTGGGGCGTTTCGGAGTACCAGATCACTTTTCAATTTTTCATCCTTTGCTTTAGTTTTAATTACATCTAGGTTAAATATATTTTGCTTTAGTGATACTCCATTTTTCCCCACAGGCCTCTCTGATGCTGACGCACCCTCAATTCGGAAAGGTTGGACATTGGTGCGGAGCTGTGATCATCGATAAACAATGGGTCATGACTGCAGCCCACTGCATACTTAAGTAAGTACCTCTTCGTTCAAAGCAACCAATCACATGAGTGCCATTCGTCATTACAAAACAATCTTACCACGTTAACACGTGGTAGTCAGGGTCTATGGTTTCTAAACCGGGGGTTAAGTAAATCGCGAGTTACCATATTAGTATAAATTGATCTATAATATTAGTTCCAACATCGGTATGAATTTTTGGCCATAGTAGAACTACTCATTGACTCGCGTGTTACTGTACCACGTATTAATAGGGTCCGATTGCGCCATATTTCAATGGATATGAGGAACCTAATTTTTTCCAAATATTGGGTCACATATTTAAGGGGAGGGGATTATATATGGATAATATAAGTATTAACAAATTGCTCAGTTCATCGAAATTCAAATCTTCATAGCTTGGCTATATTCTTGGCCTCAGGCCAACACCCAACAATTCGAGATGTCCTATTGGTTAAATAGAATTTTCAGTAATAATCTTCGGTTGAGGACGCGAGTTAGCAACTGCTGCCCACTTATAGAACCAGTAGACTTTTTTCAGATCGTTCCAAGACTAAAATAAAATCCAGTTTGATTAACTTAAATATTTCTTGACTGATAAGTTATTAATGGTTCAAGCTGCGGTTTCTCAAAAAACGGTGCCGTTATTTAGCGTTCGTAATATTACGGGCATGACGTCATAAAAGCGTTGTCTATGCAAACCATTGACGTGCTTTCCTCGCAACGCTCTTCACAAAACCACGCCAATTCACGTAGACAGCGTTTCACCCGCCCGCAATATTGTGGTCGCCAGATAACGGCTCCACTTTTATTGAAAACTATAGCTTCAAGAGCTTAGTAGTAAAGCGAGGACGTTACAAATGCAAATACCTCTGAAATGTGTGGCATTATTAGCAACAGCTTGGATCGTGCTGAAGAGGAAGGAGTGACTCTGATGAGACTATGAACTAGTTGATAAAGCCGGTTGAGAATAATCACAAGAGAGTGATGAGGAGAATTTACTGGTTTCTACCTTTTTTTAGATCTCCAAATTAAAAATTAAATTGATGAAAAAAATATATGGTATAAAAATCACCAAATTAAAAAATATTACGTGTTAGAAACACATCTTTTCGGATCATTTTGGTACAAAAAAATTTAACGATTCTACTAAAACTTCTAGAATTATCAAGAAAATATTAAAACCTTTTATAACTAATTTTTTGAAATCCTTATATCATTTTCTTCAAAACAAAACATTTTAGGTTGTGTGCCTGATTTCTCGAAAACTATTAATCATATTAGTTTGAAATTTCTTACAGAAGTTCAAAATAAGTTTCTTTAAGAATATTAAAATAATATAATAAATTATTAATTAAGAATATTAAAATATTATTAAATTAAGAATATTAAAATATTATTAAATTAAGAATATTAAAATAATATAATAAAGAATAATTTCTTTAAGAATATATAAATTTTTAGACAAATTATTAACAGCAAAGTTTTTAAAATAATTTTTACTGGTCTTAATCCTGAATATAAGATATTATATTTTAATACACTATTAATAATTTTAAGTAGAGTTATTGTTCATATTAAGAAATTTGAAATTCAAAAAGTTTAGAATTTTTAAGCTATTATATCATCTCCTCAGATGTGTCACTTTTCTTTATTAACTTCAGATTATGTTTTAGAAGTGTTGTTTGCGGGTTTTTTTTTTCTTAACTTTCGAATAGTATCAAAAAATATTTTTTGCTCTACATTTTTTGAAAAGTGTGCATAACTTCTAAACTGAACATTTTTTTTACTAGATACTATTACTTTCGTAAATTTTGATCATTGTCTTACTTCAAAATCCTGCACACAGTAAAATATTGATTTTCATTATTTTGAAAAGTATCTAATTTATATTTCTTTCTCACTTTTAAAATTTCTTTAAAATTACATGAAAATAGGAGAATTAATGTAAATATATATGTGTGGGAATATTGTATAGTAAAAGGTTAAAATTTCTGCTTTGTTTCATTTGTAAGTTATATTGGCCAGAAAATTGATGTCCTTTTGACATATTCGGATATTAACTAATGATATCCCTTAATTCCCCAAAATCAAGTTTCGTTATACACGTTAAAATATAATAAATTCCTTTTGTTTGTGACTTAATAAGTATTATATTTACGAATTTATTCCATCCTTCCTTTCTGAAATTCATTCAATTTTTCTTTCCTATTCTTTTGAGAATTTATTTAAGAATTTTGAGAATTTATATTACATTCTTCCATTGCACTTCTTTAAAAATGAATTCGATTCTTTCAGCTTAGAATTTTTGAGACTTTTCGGGGGGGGGGGGGGTATTCATTTGATATAATATTTGTGACCTCGGTAACCGAATAGTCATGGTCGCGAACACACGGCCGACGTAATTTCTTAGTCAAGTATTTGAGCCCTGAAGTACCTTAAATCTGGTCAAGGTCCAAATCCCTCCCAACGTAGTGGTGTGGAAGTTTGGAGAGGAAGGTGTCAGCTCAGGTGTCGTCCTCGTCACGTGGCCAAGGCTCAAAATTACGAAGTCCGTCGCCAATAGCCCTCGTGTTGCTTCTCAGTGCGATGTTAATGAAACAATTACATCTCACTTGATAATGTATTATAATCAATTTCGGATTTGATGAATCAGCAAATTACTGAAGAAAAAGTCAGCCACTTTTAAAACCATTATAAAAATATGTTTGCAGCGTACAATGTGCGTTAGAAGTTCATTTTTTAACAACAGCTCTCAAAGATAGTCTGAAGTTAATGAAGAAAAGTCTGATACAGATTCAAAAATACTGAACTTTGATTTTCTG
Source organism: Nephila pilipes (assembly GCA_019974015.1). Classification (NCBI taxonomy): domain Eukaryota; kingdom Metazoa; phylum Arthropoda; class Arachnida; order Araneae; family Nephilidae; genus Nephila; species Nephila pilipes. The sequence continues at coordinate 4,322 of BMAW01114667.1, read as the reverse complement.
AGCATGAACGATAGCTCTCTTTAAAATTATATATAATGTATTAAAGTAGTATCTTGTATTCAGTGAGACCAGTTTCCGTGTACTTTAAAATATATACGGAATCTAAAAATTTGAAAATATGTCTAAAAAATTCGATTCGTATGTCTGATATTTTCCTTCATACCGTTTTGCTAAATAAAACAATTTGCGATGCTTTCAGAATATGTAAAACTTAGGTTTTTCTTTAGAAACTAAGTTATTCTGACGATAAGAAAGGAAACTTTTATTTAAAAAAAAATGCACACAAAAGTCCAAATGGTTTTTTTTTTTTTTTTTAATTTCACAATCATTTGTTCGTATCAAACCACCATTTCGTTCATATCCAAATAACAACACAGTACTCTTTCTATAATCCGGCAGATAGCAGACCAAAGAATCGACGGATTACCGAAAATAGCCGATTATTGAAAAATCACTAATAATATAACATAGTTAAACTGCGAAAAAAAAGTATCATTGTTTTAAAGTTTATGCGGTACACGCAAATAAAGTTTCAAACACACGAAATAATTACTACTATAAAAAATACATCATTATGTATAGACTACATTCTTTCATTGAAGTAGAAGAAATATGAGTTTGTAAGGTTTGTCTGACAATGTAAGAACGTCGGATTTATTTTTGAGAAGGGTAGCTAAATTTTATTCAGTGATATGAGGAAAAATCGTATTAGGAAGAGGATGTGTTAAATTAAGTTTATATATCAAAATCCGAAGTTAAACAGTAAATATTTACATTCTATTAATTTAATTTAAAACGCCCCATTCTTTTGAATCTTTCTTTTAACAACAGAGGGCAGCAGGACACGGGTTTATAAGATATGAAAATGTCTTGAATGTATGCTACATCAACCCACATGTACGAATGTATGTGCTATACTTCGAAATTCAATGATATTCACATTGACATGTATCGGTTTGTACATTTTCAAAACATTCTTTGAACTCGCAATACTTCTGTTAATTTATTCTCTTTACATTTGTCTATGCACCACGTTCATATTACTTTTAATAGAACTGAAAGAAAGTTAATGTTGAATAGAGTATCAATATTTTTATTACTATGCAACCCTCCTTGTCCATATCTTCGCTAGCCATGTTTGACAACTGAGGTAAAAAGTTTTAGTTAGAGTATGAGTTCAAATGTTACAACTTACGGTTTGGGAGACAAGTTGCTTTCCCGCTTTAAGTAGCAAACATGAAATTATACGAGTAAGTTTCATCAATTACACTAAACTCTCTTCAATCAGGCACGTTCACCACCACGGTTTTGCTGAATAAGCCAATGTAGTTTTAACGGGGATACCAAAGATTATTCATAAAAGGAAAAAAAATTAAACATTTAAAGCAACTATAGAATGTATTAACGCACATTCTAAACTTGTGTAGACGAAAAAACAAGAAATGTAGTTATAAAATGAAAGCAGGCCAATAAGATAAATACTGGGCAAAGATGCGAGAAGTGTTGTGTCACGACCTGACAGTTAATAAACTCCCGAATCCACTCAAAGAAAAAATCCGAAAAGCGAACGGTTCAATAGACACCGGATTATGGAATGTGCCGAGCCATCGAAGGCCATTGACGAATGAAAGAGAGATTACAATACTAATCTTATAAAAAGTGCGTGAGAAAAATTTAGTCCATGTGAAATTCTAATGTTGGAAAATAATTTTCATCTAGACAATCCTCAATTAAATTTATTATTTGTGAAACTGATGAAGTCACGTCGTTCTGATATCAAGCCAGAACGATTTAATAAGAGTTAGAAGAAGAAGAAAAAAGGGAAATGTTCTTTAAAGCGTTTAAAAGGAAAAAAGAAGAAAAAGCTATGCAATTTAAAGAACTTGGGCTTGTCAGAACTGGATGCAATTGAAATACTGTCGTGATATAATTCTATTGTAGTTCTTGACAGTGCACTAAAAAGCAATAATCCATATATGTTCCTTGTGTATAGGTTAGATTCTGCACAATCACGGGTTATCAAGCTGTCGTTCCATTTAAACTTATATAGGCTCAAAAGCCAACAAGCTTCGGACAAGAAAAACAACAAGAATGTATCAACCTGACAGAAACATCCCCTGCAACCTTAACTGTGTTTGAGTGGAGAATAGGAACAGTTTTCGTGATTTTCCTGTTCAGTAGTAAAATATATAAAATGCTCTTTAGACGTGGGGGCCATAATGCGGCGTTCCAGGCGGAGCCATTTGCCCTATTGAAAGCTATCGAGGGGCGTTTTGAACTCTCAACAACTATGAATGTTAACACGCATTCCGATTCATTCAAGGTCTGTTCTGGTTTCTCTTCAAAATCCGTATCGTACCCACTCATACAAGGAATCAAACACGCTTATCAGAAGTTGAGTGTAGAACGAGTTTTTATATATATATATATATATATATATATATATATATATATATCCCCTGAAATGGGTAAAGGCCGGTGTAGGAATTAAGGTAAGGAGATTGTGTACGAAAGCGTAGAGATTCACCGCCTTTCTCAAAAGATTTGGAAACTCCGAAGACGACAGTAGTACTAGAGTGAAATTGGTGATGTTGTGCACTAGATTACAAGCTATCCAAAGATTTCTGAGTGGAGCAAAAGATTACAACTCTGCAGCCTTGCAACTTTAGGTGCCTAAAGGGAACTCTCGGTAATACATAAGAAAACAACTCTAGTCTTCCTGTTAGCATAGATAGTAATCTAAGCAAATAGGCTAACTTATGTTGACAAATTAGAAATAAATGAAACAGTTCTTGCGCTATACCATGGTTGCGGAGTGATCAATTGGTCAAGAAGAACTAAAATATAGTAAATTTCTCCAATGTAATCGCCCATGCGCTTCGGGTGGCTAAACAAGAGAGGGTCTCTTTTTTCTCCTCAGTATCAAATATAAGGCATTTTTGGAAATTCAGCCATGATCGTTTTCTGAGTATGGTCAACTTCGGTCCTGAGTCTTTAGATGTGTGGGAAAGTTAAAATAATCAGACCTGCTGTCCTCTAATGTCTGTAGTACACTATGTGCGGAACAGGTGGTTCGATCGTCTCAAATTTGTGTGAGAGTGGGTGTCATTCTATTGGAAAATACCTAGTGTGGAAGCTCTTTTGCTTGTGTATAATAATGCCTTCCGCCTCAGGTTATATTCCATATATCGTTGAAGGTCACTAAAAATTCAACGATACATGGAATATAAAACGAAAGTTTCCGCATGTGGTTGCTAAAGACGTTTGCAATTAATGCAGTATGACACTGTATAAAGTATAGAAGAATTCTGAATGATGCCCTGCGTACTCGCAATCAACTATCAGAAGAGGTAAATTTCCATAATTCTCTTATATCTTAGCACATTGAAAAACATCCAGTCTCCCCCAGCACCAAGTTGACGCACTTCAATGAGGGGGTAAGGACGCCTAGACGACTCGGTATCACATAGTGGGTCGGAAATGGCATATGTATGCGGTTATAAACATTGAAAACACAGGAAATGAAAAGACATCACGGAAGTAAAAATGCGTGTTACTACTCATTGTATAAAGGTTGCCCAAATTAAAAGTGGACAAGCTGAAAAAAGAAAAGTAATATCTTTATAAGAAATTTAAAAGAAATCCCCATTTCCACAAATCGTTTCCCAAATTTCTTGTTGTATCTTGAAGCTACTTACATGTAACACATTATTCACTTTTTTCGACGTAGTCCCCATCCTTTTCCAAGTACTTGCGCCAACGCGTGACTACACGTGGCAATGATGCTCTTTTTTCTTTGGAAAGAGGTGGATGTCCCTAAGTTGGATGCAATGACGGTTCGCTACTTCACCTCCAAGTGAGTCGCCCTACTCTTCAGTTCTCAGAACATGAGAGATACCTAGGAATAAAGGATACAAATAGCTTTCAGGCACAACAAAAATTTTGAAAATCGTGTTGAAAATAAAGTTATGATCATGAAGTTATTACTTTACAATCAAACCTCGTGTCAAACCTCGTGCGAGAAATTATTCAAATTCATTGAGACTTTTAAGTACAATTTTATTTTTAAGGCTTTTTAAATGCCAAAAATGCCTTAATTGAAAGTTATGTGGCTCCACAATTTTCCCACGCACATCCGAAACGCAGAAGCTATTTTATGTTACCATGATTGATTACGTAAGACATCTCACTCATTAAGTAGTCGGTTGCTTTGCAGTAGAACTCATAAATTTCAATTCTGTCGAATACACTAACAGCACGCGTGTTGCGAGTAGTGTAAAACAAAACGAAACTCTATTTGCATATTGAAAGGTTCGCGAATA
>BMAW01114657.1:0-10703 GCA_019974015.1 Nephila pilipes | reverse complement strand
AAGAAAATACATATATCTTGTGTCAGACAATCATTCGCACTTTAAACTTTCGAGGAATAAATTACAATCTAATTTCACAGATATAACGATGAATTTGATTTAAAAAAATTGCGTTTTGGATATTGAAAGAATAAAAAAAAAGTCATTTAACTATTCGAAAGTCTACTTATTTTAAGAAGTGTATGGGTATGTTTTTTTATGAATGTCAGTGATTGCCAGAAGGTACGAGAGAAGAGGGGAAAGGCGTGTGTACATACACGCCTTTCCACGCCGTGGTCTCGATAGTGTAGTGTCTAGCGAGTCTGATTGCGAGCATTGTCGACTCAAGTTCGATACCCGGTTACATCGGTTTCGGTAGCTAGCTGGTCATGGGTCAACTCACCCCTTACTCCTTCTGAGGTCGGTAATCAGTACTAAGTGCGCTTGGTAAATTAACTGGGAGTTCAACTTTCGACAAGCCACTCGACCAGAACACTATTTAGTAATTTGCCCCCTAGGCCCATAGCTTACAGAAAAGGATATGGGCACCAATTGATGGTCCTCGTAGCCCTGAATAGACTTTAACTAACTACATTAACACAGTAAGAACATAGTTTAAATGTTGTGCATATAGGATATGCAACTAACTGGAAAATAAGAAGCATTATACTGAAATGAAAACTGACACTTACTATAAACACTTGGAGAAAATGCTAGTAGTTTCAGTCATTGCTGGATTATGGAATGCCTGATTAAAGAAGCCTTAGTGTACTTCAAGTTTCATAATAAACAGCATGAAAAATGGTTAACAACTACGGCGACTACACTTAACAATTTCGTTAGTTGTCTTCCTTTCATTCGGATAAGGTCCTTATTAAAGAGAGTATTTCTGTTTCCTATCAACTTCAGGTCAAGCTCTTGACCTTATAAAGTCCTATCTCCTGGGAATTAAAAGAACCCCCGTGCCAGATGTAATTTTGTTGGTGTCATTTCCTGTCCCGGTTGGGATTCTCAGTGACCAATAACTGAAATAATTGATTCAACAATCTAATCAAAAGAAAGTTTTTTTTTTGTCCTGTACTTTTGAAAGAGACATGGCTAGTTTTATTCCACTCAAAATTTCCGAAGAGAAGTTACATCAGAGATCTCCGAAACATTCGACTATAACGTCGTGTCTGATGGCATTATTCTACTTTTACTAGCGTGCGAGTAGCTCGAAAAATATGTCATATTTGCATAGCAAATGTGTGCAACAAACACGTGATCTGATAGTTAATATCAAATATAATACGTCAAATCAAATACAATGAATTAGAGTACGCAGTACTTTCTAGGTATCTGTTCATTTAACGCAACCAACACGAACCCAGCGGGCGAACCACCAAGGGACTTCAAAAAGTACTGATATCATTACTCGTTTCCATAGTACAGTTCGTCAACAAAAAAGGAACAACCCTAACAATAATTCTCACATTTCTAGTTCTGCTAAAAAATGATATCCTTGTTAATTAATCAAAATGAACAAAATTATGTTCATTTTAATGCCAAAAATTATGGCATATGGAAACTGGTTAATCAACAACGTTTATTAACGTAAACAAAAAACATTCTCAGGGAGATAATTTTAACAGAATTATATACAGACTGATAAAAAGCTCAAATGTTTGAAACTTTGTTGAAACCCGATAATTAATTCCTGAGATATTGGCAATAAAATGTTAAAAGGGCTTACATCACATGTAACGGGTTCTCACGCGCATTTCCCTTTAAATAACAATTGAGGCTACTTTACAGAGATGTTGGAATGAGGTGTTTGCTTTGTGAAAGAATCGTGACTAATGTAAATCAACATTACTACATAAGAAGTGTTATGAATAATATAAAGGAATTATATATTGATTCATAGAAACACTATACTGACTCGAGCAACTGTGAGGTAATATACTGAGAGTGCATAGTTGACTCGGATTCTGTCACTGAAAGTCTACATGAATCAGAACCAGTGAACTGGAATCATCTGCTTAGAGCACACTGGAAATTTAAAAATTCATTGTAACATTTGGTTAAGCACGCGATTAGTGATCCGTTCCACTTTATTGATTTATTTTTCGATATTGATTATTCAATATCCGAATAAATGATGACTATTTTTAAACTGTTATTAACGCGTCACGATGTCTCTTAATCAAAACAAAGACAGCTCGTTACACACTTAGCTAAAAAAAGAAGAATATAATTCTTCATGCAGAATTAATTGATTGTTTACTAACGGCATAATTAGAAGTAGCATGAAGGCTGTTGGCGACAGATCTCATAAATTTCAATCTCAGTCAGTGACAAGGGCGACATTTGATGTGGCACCTTCCTCTCCAATTTATTTCATAAACAAATAAAGTTAGAGAAGTGAAGTATAGTGCAAGTAATTACAAGGTCTTAGTTAAAGCCATCAGTCGCCAACAAACCATTGATAAGAGAAGACGTTTAAGTGAGTACCGCTGGATCTGGTTTCATCAAAGAAAAAAAAATCTAACATACTATATATTACATTTCGCATTTTTTCCGAATTAAAATAACACAGTCTAAGGGTAAGCGTATGAAGCATTTTATTTAAAAGATGGAGAAACAAAACTTGATAATAAAAATATGTGAACTCTTATTTAGAAATTGTATAAATACCAGCTCAAAATAATTAAAAATTCTGTTTTAATCTACATAGTAATCGAGATGAAATCTCAATAAAGTTTACTTAAAAAGCAATATTAACAAAAAGAACATTTTTAAAAAAATTAAATTTTAAAATGCATTAATTTAGTTTAGAAACATACAATTCGGTTAACTATTTGAATTATTAAAAATATTAATTATATTATTAATCAAATATTATTTTAAATTTCCTCGACAATATCTAGCAGAAATGATAATAATTATCTATGCCATTTTTGAAACTTAATGACTTCATTGTCATTAAATAATTAGTAATTATGCAATAAAATGCATCTTAGGCATCCAAAGAAGAATTTTTTAAAAAAATATGATCATAAAAGGTTTACATTTTTCTTTCGTTATATTTAACTAATGTTATGCGACATTTCAAAAATATTTATAACGTAAACTATTCAGCGAATTGCATTGTTAGCATCAGAAGAATAAGATAAAGAGGTAATTATTTTTTTACAATTGATGTCAAATATTTTATAAAATTTTAATTACGCATTTGAAGCTCGAATAACATCAGTTTTTTTGCTACTTTACTTAAATATATACGATTTATGTTCTTTGTGCTTATTTTCATTCACCAGATTACAACGTTCTTAAAAAGTACGTAATCAAGTACAACAATAAGGCTATTTGTGGAGAGAGAGCTTTTAACATCTGCCATGCACGCAAACGGAAAATTTTATCACTTTTTTTAATTGAAATATTCTAATACTTCTCTAAGTTACGCTAATTTGTTCGAAAAAGTAAGGGAATATTAAAATATACTTGTTTTTAAATCGTACCATATGAGTCAAATGGTTAATGGCAGAGCAACACTGATAATTATCTATGGTTAGGTAACTAATGATTAATGTCTACTTCGATACTTTTAAAAACGTAGACAACAGCTGGTATATATAAGTTTAAAAATTTCCCTAATTAAACACAGGAAGTAAAACCATTTCCCACTAAAGCGTATGTATCAGTTATAAGGATCAAACTGTGAGTGATGACATATGCGTGAATGTGGAATAAATATTCAAGGTGTGGCTATTACATAACGAGAACAATGCTACTACATAAGAAGTACGCATGCACCAAACGCCATCAACCGACCGCTGTTTAGCTTGAAGCCTTTCCTTTCGAATGCAGCGCCTCTAGCTTCTGTAAACAAATCCGTAAAGCCTTAGCCTTCGTTCGCATTGGAGGTGTTTTTTTTTTTTGGGGGGGGGGGGATTTGCCGGAAAAATAATAAGTGAGCAACGAATTGTGAAATTTCGCATGAAACTTGGAAAAACCATTACTAAAACTTATAATTCATTGAAAGTGTATGGAAATGAATCTTTATCGCATGCACGACTTTTTCAGTGATTTAGGCGCTTTCAAGATGGCCGAGAAAACGTTGAAGGTAATTCACGTTCGGGTAGTCCTTCTATGTCAAACACGGATGACAATATCGAAAAAATCAGCAATCTGGTTCGATCTGATCGTCGGTTAAGTATTCGTGCGATGGCTGAGAATGCAAGAATTGACAAAGAATCTGTGCGGCAAATTTTCCACCAAGACAATGCGCCGGCTCTTTCCACATTGTCTGTCAAGAGGCTTCTAGCCAAGTACAATATCCCAGTGTTATATTAATCACTTCATTCGTCGGATCTTGCGACATGAGACTTTATCTGTTTCTTAAGGTGAAATCTGCATTAAAAGGAATAATATTTGTATCCGTTGAAGCTGGAAAGGAAAAGCGGCACTCGTCTTGAAGGAACTAATAGAAGAACACTTCCGCACTGTTTCGAACAACAACAGATTCGCATAGAGCGTTGTAGAAATAAAAGGGGTTTGCATAATGAAGGTGATAATAAGTAATAACGTATGACATCTGAATAAAATGTTTTACTGCATCAGTCTAGTTATTTAATTGTCAAGCCTCGTTTAAAAATGTTCTGTAATGTCGCAACGCTTTCTTTGTTACTACTCACGAGTCTACACATGCGATGAGAAGCATAGAGATTGATAACTAGCGGGATACTTATTTACCCTTATTCCTTCCAAAAGCATTAAATCCTGGAAATGGCTTAAGGAACAAAAACATACAGAAAAGAATAAATACAATCTATATGCCAGTTATTCTGCGATGTTTTAATTATGGCAACATTTCACATCAAACCTATTTCATACATATCTTGATTAAAAAGTAATACTTCCACTGCTATAATTTTTTTTATCTGCTATCCAATTCTTGTTGTATCTGAAAGCTACATGTATAATGGATTCTGCATTAATAAGCTCTTAAATAATGCATTCATTTTCTTTGTTCCTAGGTGTCGTTGGTGAGCTGAGAATTGAAGAAAATAGGGATCCTCAAAGAGATGGAGTCATTGCATCCAACCTTGCGACTTTTACCACTTCCCCAAAAATGAAAGAACACCTTAGGGGATATTACGCTCTCATGACTTGGTGAAAGCCTGTCGACTACAGCCACCAGAATTCTTCTCCAAGGATTTAGAACAACCAGCCATGAGCTGGAGAAGATGAGTGAAGAAGGGTGAAGGTAATGTCAAAAAGAGAAAAAAATATTACGTAGAAGATACATGAAGCTTTCAAGTACAATACTAATAGTGGAAATCGGTTAAAAAAATTAAAACTGTAGGGCCTACGAATCCTTACTTTCCAATCAAGCCTCATTCTCATTGTGATATATAACGGGGAGTTTGAGGCGTAAGTATAAGAACACACAGTGTCCTTGAAGCACCTATTTAAAAAGAAACACGGAGCAGAAATGCAATGGAATTTATTTTTATGGATGATTTATACAAAAAAAACACGTTAATTAAAAAAAAAGACAAAGCGAGGTTAATTATAACATTGAATTTCAAATTTTCGTCACTTATATCTCGTTCGATATTTACAAAATTACACAATTAAATATTTAAAAAAAAACTAGGACAACCTTAAAATCTGTGCGTATCAGAAAATACTACATATTATCAGTTCTGAATAATATAGTTCGAAGCTATCCATCAATGAGTTAGAAATATTGTAATAATACTCTACATCATTCGTAGATAATTCTATTTAATAATTTAAATACAGATAGCAAATTAATTTAAGCATTTGAAATACAACATGAACATTTTGAAAAAATACAAATCATTGTCTTTAATATATTAATCAGCAGGTTTTACAAATTGCAAAGCACATCGAAATAAGACAAAAAGGAATTTCAATCACAATCAAAAATAAAACAATTTTTTACTTTTGTGTGTACTAGGCAAATTTCATCATGTATTAAGATTCCAAACGCACACAAATGTTTTATCGTAGTTATTTTTAAATTTAACTACCGTATTTCAAGGTAAACGCGTAATTTTCTGATTTTTTTTATAGTTTGGAGATAAAAATAAGATGTGTGTTTCGTATTCAACATAATATCACAAAATTTCACATCACAATCAGTTTCATCAACTAGTTCATTACAGACCATCTTATTATAAATAATAACATCTTCAGTACCACGACATTATTGCTAAGCGACAATGTGTTGCTGCCACACTTTTTAAAGTCTTTTACAATCACATCTTTTCTGGTGTTTTTCCCATTTCGGAGAATTTTTTTTCTCCCCTTGGCGGACTGGTCGGTTGACCCTCGTAACAAGGTCATTTCGAAGCTCTTTTTTTACGGTCAGAAGGAAACTCATCCTATTCCTCTGCGAGTCTTAGACAACCAATAGGAAACAAAGAAAAAGAATTATCTTATCATGCACTTTTATTCCTGTCGTGTTGAAGAGAATTGCCAACGACACCCCCTCCAACATCCTGGTGATGATATGAAAAGAACTTTCTGTGAAATTTCTCAGAGAAGTTTGTTTTCCTAGTCATTACTGGCATTGATAAACATCTTTTGCCAGTAATTTTCAGTGTTATTCGGATAGCTTCCATTGACGTCATCGGCTGTCTCTATATGAGAGGGCAAGTCTATATGATGCATACTCACTATCAGATACCACACAAATAGTGCAAATTGTGATTTTTGTACGATAGATTTAGTTAGACACAAAGAGGCAATTTGCGTCGTGGCAATATGCAACCAGTAGCATTAGCCGACTGTGCTACCATCAAGTGTTCAATCCTGGGTCACCACTTTGGCGGTCCGATATTTTGCCAATTTGGGGAACATTTTTCACCCCGTGGCGTCTGGTAAGTTGACCTTGGTGACAAGGGCATTTCGGACATTCGGTCTATCGGTCAGGAGGAAATCGTACCGCTTTTTTCGCACGCCTTAGACAACCAGACCGTAAAGAAACTCCCTCCCTGTGTCAGTTATCAGACGCTTTTATTCATGTAATTGTTTAAGAGAGCCGCCGCAACATCATTGCTCGACAAACGCATGCACTTCTCCAATAGGATGGCGTGACCCATAGTGTCAGCGTGATGCTTGCGGAACTGCTGATTGTGAAGATTTGAGTTTCGAAGAATTATGTAGTTTGTTAATATCTGTGATACTATTTCCTTGTATGAGAAATTCCTTATTTTTGGGGACCAATTTTCGTGAAAAAAGGATTCCTTTTAAGCGTTAAAATACAGAGTACAAGTATGTCCTTTTATTTACATTTTCAAAAAGAATTATTTTTTTAAAAATAAAATAAAAGATTTAGGAAACACAACAAGCTGTATAAAGTACGATAGAAATTAAATTTACAACTGAACATCAAAAATGATATCCGAAAAATTTTACACTATCATCTCTCACAAGAAGTTGGACAGGACTACCTACGAATTCTAACATATTTTTTTCCTCGACGCAAAACAAGGATAACTTTTTCTTTTTAATTTTGAAGGATGCCCTTATTCACTAGGCAGATACGTCAAATTTATCTTCAATGTCATGAACTGCTTGATATAGGCAGATACGTCAAATTTATCTTCAATGTCATGAACTGCTTGATATAGTTACTTACAATTCAGGTACGTAGTATGTTTAGAAGTCGTCTTCCACGTGTGGCACTTTGCCATAAAATACTTTCCTATTATTTAAAAAGACCTTGACACCATGAACTTTCCTGACTAAGCCAAGTCAAAAATCGTTGTGCTCTGATTTCCCTGCCATATATTCGTCATGATTTAAGAAGTAATGTAGGTAACATTCAAACTTTTCATATTTTAATGACATGTTATTTATCAACTTTGTCTCTATACATGCTTGCGTTTGAATTTCGATCATGGTACACTGTTCAAAAATATGTTTATTAGAAATTTTAACAGAATATTTATTTTCATTCATTTCATCTTTTATTGGTATCTATAACTAGCACCAAATGGCATCAAGAGTCCAAATAAAATAAAAATTCTTCGCGACACAAATTTTAGATTGCGATTTGGCAGTGAGTATGTAGACTTTTTTTAAAATAAAGAATAAACTTTAAGCCTTAAACATGTGTATTATTTCTTGCCAGGATGAGTCATTTTATTACGGACAATTTTTTGAACTTGATTAAAATGGAAATTATACTCTTTATTTATTTATCTTTCTATTTAAATGACATGTCATGTATCAACTTATGCATTGCAGATATTATAGCCTAGTGCTTGAATTCTGATTATAGTACACATATTAATAGAAATGCTTATTTGTTAAACTATTTTTTTTACGTTCTGAAGACATTCTAATGCATTTGAGAGTTGGCTCTGCTCACACATAAAGTGACGGAAACGTAACTGAAGGTTATTGGGTTCGGGCGTCGCACTTCGAAACACAGGTCGCATAGGGGACAGATGCATGTTGAATAAGCCAGGAAGTCCTCCCAGATAAATATTAAAATAGTAAAGTATCTTCTACGGTGTAGTCTTCTTCACTTGGCCGTGGTTCAAAACTGTCACCAGAGATATGTTACCGATAGGCTTCTTGTCGCTTTTCAATGCGACGTTATAATTCAAACAGAAACAATTTAAAAAATATTTATGGCTCTTTTTTAGAACTTTCCAAAAACATTTCGGCTATTTTTATTCAAATTTTTTAGATTTCGAACCTGTATTCATTTATCAGAATTAGCAGGTTAATGACAATTGTGTCTGCTTTGGAGAATATGTGGCAAAATACTTTCATTTACTGATATGATTTATATTTGATATCTGTTATCAATTCTCAATTTGTAAGCTTAATTGATATCGTATCATAGTTAACCAATAATATGATGTGATTACCTCAAATATGACTGGTGTATAAATTTGGCTGTACAAAAAATTAAGTGCCTTAGTTAATGGATACTCTTCGAAAAAAAGTAAAAAAATATGACTAAAATCATTTCTTTGAATGAAGGAACTGCAGAAACAACAAATGTTTAATGCCGTGTATGTCATTAAAGTTGTAAATACATTTCCTACTTTTTTTTTTTATCACGGTGAAAAATATTTATTTGATAAAACCTTAATACTTATATTCTATATGTATTTATAGAAGCGATATTTACAAAATATCAATTTCATTATGCATCTCACCTCATTTGCTTGTAATATTATCACATATTAGCTATACATTGATTAGAAGCAAACAGGATAAAGTAGATTTTTTTTAAATTCACAAACGAATTTTTATAACGGCATCGTCTTATTTTTTGGTCGAATGAAGAGTAGATTTATGAAATTTATATAACTTCATTTTATAAAGAAACGTATTTAAAAAAACTTCACATTATACTTGTTTACATGCACAAATCTAATATTTTTAACATAAACCATCACACGTTGTTTTCAAAATTAAAAACTTCTTATAAATATGTATCGTGATTAGGACTTCCAATACCGCTAAGCCGGTGAACCAATTTACAGTTAAATTGAGAATTTCAGCATCAAAGTAATACCGATAATTTACGTTGTTGCTACCGGTAATTCAGTACATTATGCACACAACTAAATTTATCTTTTAATTTCCACATTTTCAATGGGCTAAATTCACAGAATCACGTGATATATATCATAAACAAACCGGCGTGGTCTGTGTTTACAAAGGATTTCCTTATATGTAAGTCGTATATATATTGTATATCCACACTTTATTTCGATTAAAGTATTTAATATCATATTTCTTACATTATTCAGTTATTTATATTCGGCAGGAAATAATACGAGTATAATTTTTGTATGTATAATTTTATTCTCGTTTAATAGTTAAAATATCGTTCGGTAAGCTAAGCCTATTTAAACTTGCTTACGGCGTTTGTATACTTCCGATATAAGCTTTAAATTATTTTCTGCTTTAAAAAGATACATTTTCGAACTGCTAATAGCCATTGAGTTATTTTCATCTTTTTGTTTCGATTAAGCTTATTTTATATTTGAAATGATTTCATTTATAAATATTGTTACAGTATTTATCCATTTTGTCGGCTCAAATCTCGGCAAGCAGACTTCATTGGCGATAACACACGGTATACACATATTCAGTTTGGCTTCGGTTGTATCATTTTGGCGACTTTATCGTTTGCGCGGGCGAAATGGAAAAGTACCTTAAATTTTAAAGAAGATCAGTCGAAACACTTTTTTAAATGCTAGAAAATGACAGCTAAATTAGGATGTTTTCATAATTATAACAAAATGTCTGCATGTAAACCAAATAAATCAGCTGCTATCATTTCAGCTCTTTGATAGAAGAATGATTCAATACCTATATATTGCAGCAATCCAAAATTTCGATTTTTGCATTTATTGAGGTGAAAAATATATAAAATAAATGTTGTGATAATTTCTTATTCAATTAAAAAGTAGTATATTTAGTAAAATGTAAGTTACTGAAACTTTAGAAGCATATCACATTTCATAAACGTAGTGCAAAACAAACGAATAATAGACTTGTTTACATCGGCGAATATCACGTGGTCAAGTTATCATATGATCATGACGTCACATGAATTTAGTCCATTATGGGGCGCATCTGAACTCATCTGTCAAAATATTAGCGCAAAGTATTGTTGAGTGTTATTATAATTGTAGTTCCTATTAGGTTTTACTGTGAAAATGAATGTAGGCAGTTTT
>BMAW01114647.1:0-18364 GCA_019974015.1 Nephila pilipes | reverse complement strand
TAATGAAAACTTCAAAAGTATTGGCATGGTGTTAAATTTATGTGGTAATTCTTGATTAACGGTAATCATTTTCATCAAAGTCTGGAAATGTTTTCGAATAATTTATGAAGATGCATCCCTGTATGTTATGTGGCCGTGGTAGCCTGGTGGTCATGGTTTCGGATTCATGGCCAGTGGTTTTCGTTCAGTCGCGGGTTCGATCCTTGTAGCCGGGGCTGATGCACGTTAAATCTGTCGGGGCCAGAAGTCCATCCGTTGGAGTGATGTGGATGTTAGGAGAGGGGGTTACTAGCTCGGGTGTCTCCTCGTCACTTAATCGTGGTTCAAAATTACGAGATCTGTCGCATATAGCCCTCGTGTTGCTTCTAGTGCCGCGTTAACATTAACTAAACTAAAAACCCAGTGTGATTATTTTCTTAAATAATATAATTTGCAGCTACTTTTTATTTTATGTATGATTATTTTGTCCTTTTCTTTTACTAACGTACTCTTGATGCATTACAATATTAATGTGACGTGGGAGGGGAGAGTCGGTACTAGATAAGATGTCGACCACATCATCCGATAGTGACTGGAAAATTGTGCAGCTTTTCGGCTGAGGTTAGTAAAGCTTTATGTCGGCCTGAAATAAGCAATCGGAAACGCTTAAGTAAACTTTAATATATGTTAACAATGAAAAATTATATTATTTTTAGCTTTGATAAATGTTCAAACTAGGTACTTTGATTCATATGATATGGAGATAGACAGATCTTTGAAAACAAAAATATGACTTTGGGAATTATTTCTGTCAATTAAAAGAAATAGTTTTAAAATAACTTAAAAGTAATTAATACAGCACAATAATTATTTTTTTACCGTTGCGTTCAATTCAAATATATGAACTTTCTATAAAATTCATTCGTGGTTCTTTTTTTACTATACAGATTGCAATTAGTTTTTTTTTTTTTCTGTGGATTTCTAGCCTTGTTTTAATTGAAATATTATATAACAGAATTAGTGCTTTTCTTTCCTTTTTTGAAGCAAAATAAATAATTCGAAAACGAATACCGTAATAATTAATAATTATTAATAATCTTCCCTAAATTGTTATCATTGTTTATGATGTTCTGAAGTTTTTCACACAGCGTTCCGAAATTCATTTAAAGAAATCAGATACAAAAAAAATACGCGATTTCTAACTTTTTCTAAAAGGAAACACGTTCTAAAAAATTCAAGAAGTTAAGAAAAGGCTCAATCGAAGAGTAATACTTAAAAGTTATGTTTCGATTTGGATGAGGTGATATCACGGAAATGATTCATATTTGATAAGTAAAAATATAAATAAAATTTCTATTCGTATTTCTTTATTTATGAATTGAATATTAATACGTTCAAGGTGTTTCTATAAAATTAAATCACTTATTTGATCAGATTACGAAAATAGGTAGAAGGGAAATTATTTCAAAAGAGTTATTTAAAGAGGTTATTTTGTAAGAAAATACTAGCAATACCTTTTTTATAATTTCTTTTTATTTTGAAAGTGGCAGGTAATGCAAGATGTTTAAAAAATTTTGTGTACGCTTATTCTCATCTGTTTTAGAAATTAACCAATATTTAACGATATAGTTCATATAATATTTAATCAAATATATTGTGACATTTATAGGTACAGTTGTACTTTAACTTATTTCAAAATTAATAAAATTTGTGATTTTCAATTTTCAGAAAACTGTCGTTATAGCATCTAGGTCAACAAACACAGTATTTATGTATAAGGCTGAAATCTAGCACTTGAGTCCCACTCATTATTTTCCCACACACATATTTTATTTGAACATGTATGTATATATGATTAAATGTTTATGATATAGAAAAATTGTATGTTTAAAATTTGTATAAAAATAATTTTTTTTTAAAGGTAAGCTCTTAAAATATGAAAACATATAAATTTTTTAAAGTTCAAAATGCTGAAAAAAAAACATTCCGTGAAAAATTTTACTTTGACAAAACAGTTCTTATGATTATGACAATTATTTTTAAATCTACATCTAAATCTAACACTCTTTCAGCACCCTGAACACTGAATGTATTCTGATATATATTTCATGGCCGAGGTAGCCTAGTGGTCATGGCTTCGGATTCATGGCAGACGGTTTTCATTCAGTCGTGGGTTCGATCCTTGGCCGCTAAAGACCCGCCGCGCAGCCTGGGCTGATGCACGTTAAATCTGTGGGGGCCCAAATTCCTCCCGTTGGCGTGGTGTGGATGTTAGGAGAGGGGGGTGCCAATTCAGGTGTCGTCCTCGTCACTTGACCGTGGCTCTTAATTACGAGGTCCATCGCCAATAGCCTTCGTGTTGCTTCTAGTGCGACGTTAATAAACTGAACTAACCGGTATATATTTCAGATCTAATAGTAGATATCAAAGTATTTTAAATTTTTTTGCTCACTTTAACTTTTAAATATGTATAAGCTTATTAAGAATACATGTTTCTTAAAGGTCCTAATTCCTGCTTTCCAAAAATATAAGAAATGAAGATATCGAATTCTTAAAAAATTCAAATTAAAGTCTAATTTTTTAACTAGGAATCGCTTTAAAATGTTTAAGGCAGCTTCTCTCTCTCTCTGCGTTATTTTTTTTTTTTTTTCGTAAATTGCGATTGATAAAACTTTTCTTCTTGAATTTATTTTCTTGTAATCAATGATTTTTATTTTTTTGACAGTTTTCTTCCATATTTTAAAGATTTTTCTTAATTAACAATGTAATAACGATATTTTACGTAATCTAGAAGGACTAACTTTTGAACGAAAGATAATTGTTAATTAGTCCTCCCCCTACTTTTATGCAGATTTCTGAAAGTAGCTCTGATGTGCGTTAATGTTGTTTTTAAAAAAAAGTAAAATCGTTTCATCCCGAAATCTATCAATCCCCATGAAACGATATTCATACGATGTATACGGAATGAACATTTGACTCCCTTTAAAAGAAAAAGAGAGAGAAAATAATAATTAGTTATATTTTATACAAATTTTAACTGCACAGCCAGTGGGCGGCTTTTTTTTTTTTTTTTTTTAATTTTCTTCCCTTAAGATTACAGATTCGCTAAGCATAGTTCTTAACCATATTACGTCACTGTTTATGTACGTTTGGAATTATTTATTCTTCTTCATAGATTATTTTGGAGATCAATATGTTTATTTCTCATTAAGAATACATTAAAAGACTTTTTTTCAAATTTCTCTATTCATTTAAATTAATTATGTATTTTTGCCAATGTATTATTATTCATGAAAATAATTTATGCTTGGTAGTGGATTGTTAAGTTTTTACATTCATCCATCCGTAGGAAGAAATTAAATGCAACGTTTATTACTATTATTCAATTTCAATTTCTATGAAGTGTAACGCAACATTTTATCATTAGTTACAACTTTATTAACAAAAGTTTTATATTTGCTATTTTACAAATTCCCTTTTTCTTAAAAAAATTAATTTTTTCTAATTATGAAGTGGCCGCGGTAGACTAATAATCATGGTCACTGACTGGCGGCCGGTGGCTTTCGTCGAGTCGTGGATTCGAGCTTGGAAGCCACTAAAGACCTGCCATATAGCCGGGCTAATGCAAGTTAAATCTATCGGGGCCGCAAGTCCTCCCGTTGGCGTGATGTGGTAGTTAGGATAGGGGGTTTCAGCTCAGGTGTCGTCCTTATCACTTGACCGACATTCAGAAATACTAGGTATGTCGTCAATTGCCTTCGTGTTGCTTCTAGTGTGATATGGATGAAAACCAAGCAACAACAAAAAATCTAATTATGTACACCTAAAAATCTCTTTCTTAAGCCTAGTTTTCATGGTCATGGATTCGACGCCGGCGGCTTTCGTTGAACCGTAGTCCTGAGCCTTGATGGAACTACAGTCCCATCGTGCTTTGGCTGATGCACGTTAAATCTGTCGAAGCTCAAAGTCCTCCTGTGTGAAAGTTGGAAGAGAGAGGGGCTAGCCCAGATATCATCCTCGTCACTTAACCAAGGTTCAAAATTACGACGTCCGTCGCCGATACTACCATTTTGAATTAATGTCATTCAACTATAACATGGATATTTCCAACAGGCTATGTTATTTATATCTAACAACAAGAGAGGTCGATGGAAATGACTAGATTGGTACCTCATTATCATCTGTTTTCACGTCAAATCAAATGGGATTTTGTGACTTACACTCTGAATTCTGCAGTGCCTTGATAAGGAAAGTAATTAAATAAAATTTTTTCGATTCGGGTACTTTCTAATCATGAAGTACGCCATTATGGTACTATTGCAATTGAGTGTAATTCAAATTACTCCTAAAGCAAACATTCAATATCTATATGGAAAGGAAGTTACATTCAGAGTTAGTGACTAACATTGAAAATCATAGTTATCACTTTAAGTTTTATTCAAAAGTATGCAACAGCAAATATTAACAGAAACCAAATCAAAAAATCAAATCCATGCTTAGTTAGGTGAAAACAATTTGAAAAGAAGGTATCAAAGTTTGAAAATAAGATTTCATTCATAATTTGGAGCCATGTTGGATCCCATGTAGAGTGCTGCAGCGTAATGATTCGAGGCAGCAACGTTGGAAATGTGGGGTGGCATCTCGATCATTGCGCTGGCATGTCTCCGTTGACGAGAAACATGCCTAACGTCATTACTTTCTTCTCTAACCAGTCTGCAGGCTTCGGTAGATAATGCATTGGACGCTTTAACGAGATCTATCCGGAATTCTACTGCCTCTTTGCCACAGATGTCTTCTATACCCTTATTGAAACATACGTTAAGACTGTCGTCGTACCTAAAAAGGATATAATAGCTTAATCATTTAATTCACTTAAAGTAGACATTACAGAAAGAAAAGATCCATATATGGTACAAAGACACGCAAGAAATCAGCTCTAAATTAAAAATAAGAAAATATACATGCAACATATATTCAGCAATATGAGCAAATAAAAGCGCAGGAAAGTGAATATGTTTAGTAGTTTAATCGGTTATAGAGCTCCATAGCCGATTTGGGTCTAAATTTTTAAGATAAATTTTCTAGATGTATTAAAGTACTAAAAATAGAAAATTAAAAATATCGGGAGCTTAAAAAAATCAAAGCTTTGTTTATAAAAACGAATAAGAAAATCATAAGCATTGATTAATCAAGGTGAATTAAATTTACTGAGAGAAAATTCAAGAAAATATATTGATTTTAAATTAGAAGTAATTAACTGTATTATATGTATACAGCTATTTACGGCTATTACGGTTCAGATCAATTTAGTTATAGGAGGCATTGAGCAAAACCTTCTCATTTGGAATCAATTCAGGTACTTCCGAGTTTTTACTGCATATACCAGTGAAGCACAATATGCCTATCGTAGGCGAATTTCTCTCATTTCGTCGAAGCCTTTCATATTAACGTTCTTGTACTATTCAAAACCTCAGGAATCTTATGTAGCTCTAGCTGTCGAAGTTCGCAGAGCATTCAGCTATATATGAGTTTCATAATGTGCACATTGGATCGCCAAAGCATGCCATTGATGCCAACGTTGACTGATCGACAAGTAGACGTAAAAAGGCTGTGTTAAGACAAAAAATTCGGGAATGAAGATCCTACAAAGAATTTTATTAATACATTGGAAATTCCAATTATATGGAGTATGTACTTCAACGATTCACGCTTTCTATTTTGAGCTGTAAAGGCTTCTTTTCCTTAGCGTCATATTTGGCCAAGTTACAAAGAGACAATAAGAAAAATTTTGACCGAGGATTTGCATATGATGAAAGTTTGCGCAGAACTAGTATCAAAAATTCAAGCACCAAGACAACGCGCCGGCACTCAATGCGCTCTCTGTGAAACGGTTCTTGGCGGAAAAACGTATTATTGTGTTCGAGCATCCACCATTCTCGTACCATGTGACTTATACCGGTTTCCGAAAGTGAGAAGTACATTGAAGGATACACAATTTCAGTCTGTAGAAGAGATGAAGGTAAAAATGGGAGACTTACTGAAGAAGGTGACACCAAATGAACTGAACAGTTTATAACTCATATGCAGCGATGTATTGATATGGTAGGGGAGTATGTTGAAGGGGACTAATAGGTATTTGTGTAATGTTTTTAATAACGCTAATTTTTAAGACCAGTCCGGCTATTCAATTGTCACTCCTGGTATCTTAAAACATAAAGGTGAAAAGAAAAGTATTTGTTGATGAGAAGAAGTTTTTAAAGTAATATCTTTATCGTTTCCTGGTGTCGTCAGCCCTGTTTACGAAAAATTAAAACTATTGTTTGCTAAGAAATTGGAGCCGTTATCCTGCGACAACAATATTGTGGATGATGATACCATTTAAACATAGAATCACGTTGTGACATTGGGTTATTCGCGGTTTCTCTTCACTAACCTTAGGGACTTTTAATTGAGATTGATTGCTTTTGCTAAACAACCTTTGCTCAACCAAAAATGTAACGCGATTATGTAAAGCAGATAGAAATGAAGTGAAGCGGGTGAGTTAGGAAATATATAAACTCCGACTGAAAGTAGCGAGAGAGAAGGCTGTAGGAGAAGTGAAGCTGAAGCTATACATAAACAGAAGCAGAAGGAGAAATAGAAAGGGAAGTTGAATTAAAGGGTTAGATTAAAGATTGCTGCAAGACGTTCCTTTACTGCTGTTTTCAACAGTTGATCCAGAGTCTGAGTTGCAGTCGAGGAAGGATTAGTGGTTAGAGTCTGTTAGATTACTATTGGTGGGTTGAATTGAAGTTAATAGAAATATTACCCGGGAGAGCATAGTGAGTTGTTGTCATAGTAAATATATGTTAATAAATTACGTAAAGACTGTTCTAGTGTATCTTTAATTATTGAGTCGTAGTGTTTAATAATTGAATCTTGTGATGGCACAAGATGAAGCCCGAGTCGGGCGGGCGTCCCAACGTTATCTATGAAAACGGAACAGCGTCGTTTCTTACACAGTGTTGAATGCAAGGAATCCAAGTCACTGCCTTGCATAGTCAACGTTCGTCTACCATATTAATAAAAGCAGCTAGATATAAGCAACGGTTTATTAGTAAACCACAGCTTAAGACTTATGACAAAGAAGAAATACCACTTTCGTCCTGGAGCGCAAAATTAGTGTTTATCAAAAGGGAAACCGTTGAAATCCAGATCTAACAGTATTTATTCGACTTTATGTTAGGATTATCTATTATAAAATTCGTTGCCACATCGAGCTCTATTATGGATCAAAAAGTGTATTAAAAATTAATCAATATATATTCATCCTTTTCATTTCTGAAAACATTAAATTATATATTTATTGAAAATAAAAAGAGCTGTACAAATATTCAAAGTTCTACATTAGGAAATGAGTGAAAAATCGATTACTAATATTTACGTCTACAAATACAAAGAAAAATATATTAAAACATGTAATACATATTTACTATTAGATTATATGTTCGTGATATAGAATTTGTATAACGAAGAATTTATTCCATAATTGTACATGAAAAAATCGACAAAGTTAAGTTCTTTCTATGACGAAACAAACGGCTCGAACAGTTGAACTGTTTGTCAAGTCGAGGGGAATCAAAATAGTTATTTAAAAGGTTTAGAGAACCGATAAAAATACGACGTACTTACAACAAGACCATACGTTTTAAAATATAGACGAAAGTTTTACTTTTTCGTTCAATTCGGAAATATTTGAAAAAGAGTTATTTATAAATTAAAGTTTAATTTAAACTTTTCCAATGGCATAAAAACAAAATTTAAAAAGAAAATCCAACGCCTAATGTCTCTTCAAAATCTATCTTGCAATTATGATTGCTCTCTTTGGACATTTAAATTTTATGTTTTACCCTTATGTATATATAAGTCATTTGTGAAAAGTGAAATATATGGAAAAATTAAGCCCACAAATTGATGGAATATTTCTAAATTGTATCCTACTGCTTCATACGCTACACAGGTATCGAAATAATTCCAATTATCATGTAAATTTGCCTCAGTTATTGCACCTGCAATTAATGTTTCGGTGGAAATATTTTCTGTCCCATAGGGGATGTTTTTCTACCTCACGGTGAGGCAGTTCGGTTGAACATAAATGCCGGCAGCTTTTCGAAGATTCAATCTTTGGATCCAAAGAAAATTTGTCCTGTTGCGTTTTGCAGTGCTTGAAGCAACTAGGCCAAATAGAGTCGATCTCATGCTAATAATTAAAGAATTTTATTGTGGCTGTTGAAGAAAACCTTCGCAAGTAACAAATTACAAACGTCCGTTCCAATAGAATAAATTTGAATTAGAATAAACAATTAGAATAAATTTGAATATAATTCTCGTCTCTTTTTAATTGCTTTAAATTTTTTTGTTCGATGAATCCCGAAACCTTTAGTAGATCAAAACATTTCAATATGGAACCGAATCAATACTATGGAATATAGATTAGAACCAAAGATCTTCTCGCGACCATTACTAAGCTCAGAAATAATAACCGCGTATGTACGGCTCTTCCTTTTATATTACAATTTTACGTTTTAAATCAATTAGTCTTAAAGATCCTGCATTATCAGTTGCTCTATTTTGTATAAATAGAAAAATTCAATTTAATTTTTATTACACTTTTAATATAAGATTTCGTTTGACAAAACTTTCGTATATTGAAAGGAAGATTGCGAATACGTCAGCCTGTTTCATTTATTATACATTCTGTACGATTTCAGTTAATGAATTACATCTTATAAAGTCGTCGTTTGTGATGCTTTAGTTTGTTTTATGTAAATATTACCATATATATAATAGTAACCTCTTACCATTTGCTAATACTTACTGGCAACCTAAGTTCCGAACTTTTTCTGCATAATTATCTTGATCTGGATTGCCGAGCGCAATAATTTCTCTTAAGACCATTTGCATGCATTGAAAGTTTACCATTGTTGTTCGTTCATAGAGACATTTATGGTGTTTCTGAAACACTAAGAAATGAATGATGGAATTTCAGATGAATACAACAAAAGAAAAATTTTCATTAAAAACAATAAACATTTACAATTAAAGACAATTTAATTTTTATTGCACCTGTACAAATTGATGTGTTCAGATAGAAAAAGAAAACGAGTAACTTCCAGTACCTCTGAACTCGAAGTTTAGGTCATTTATCTAATTCTCAAGATCAACAGTGTCATTATAGTTCCAATAAATTTAAAGGGATATCTAGAGCTAAGGCTTTTTTAATGTCTTAGGCTACATTAAATTTTTTTTTAATGTTTCAATATATTTTATTTTACTGTCCTTTATGAAAATATAAGACCATAATGATTTTGAAAATTATGAAATAAATAAGGGCTTTGTATATAATTTAAACAAATGAAATATGGTATACAATATATATATTTATTATAATTACGTTTCGATAGTTTTGAATACTATTATAAATGGTTCAGTTAACCAAAATATTAGAAATAAATGAAAAATCTCTCTGAACAAGTTATAAGACCACTTGCCTAAAAACAAAACCATAAGTATAAAAATTAATATTTATATCCTACCTTTTTCCTGATATCCTCAAACACTGTTTTTCATTAAAACGACCGAATGGTTAAATTCAATTTCAGAAATAATATGCCATTATTTTATTAAAGCAACTTCCATTTCATAGGTTGAAAAAATCATTTATTATTCGTACAAATTTGGGACATAATAGAGTACCATTTGATGTCCACTGTCTTAAAGTCTAGAATTTGACTTGGGAAAACATTAATACATACTCTTTCTTTTTAAAATCATTTCTTGGTAGTTTTTGATGTAAATAAGAAGCGTTGTCCTCCAGAAATATCCATTTAGAAACATCGAATAAAGGTCGAAACGATATAGTATAGTTTGATATTGTACAGAGTCTTTATGCTCCATTATGTGCTGTATATTACTCAATATACTACGACTAAGGCTCCAACATATCATTATTGATCCTCCTCCCGTTTATCGACTAAAATATTATTTTTTTTTTTTTTGGTTTCTTCCCCAAGTCATGCCAATAGTGTTTGTAGCCATCGGACCATCAGGATTGAATTTTTTTCATTTGTTTCCACTTTTTTCATGACATGACGTTTTTAACCCATTTCAATCATTCAACTGGAAAATGTTTCAATGAGATGTTTTCTTCATAAATTGTGTGTTTGTATTTAGTTTTATTTTGTTTCAAACATCATTTTCAAATTGTGGTATTGGAAATGGTAGTTTTAAAACTCTTCATTTAACCAAGTTATTTTTTTTTTCTGATTTACCAGGACCTTTATAAAGTAACATATATCTCACCTCGACCTCATATAACTCTTTACTCAGCTTCATCTATAAGTAACTCGAGGATAAATTAATTCAACCTCACATCTTTTCATCTCAGGCAATACGGTCTCGAAGTACTAACGCATGATTTTTATAATGATTCTAAAGAGAATCACAATATGCTAGTTTTCTCTGGTGCCCTTATAATTTCTTAACAGACATCTTATAAAATGTTTTAGAAAGATATAGCTCTTAGTAAAATTTAGATTAATATTTTTAAAGGTGTAGTTAGCACATAAAGTGTGTTTTCTTATCCATTTTAAAGAAACACGCGTCGTATTCGCATATTATGGCTTCTTCAGAAATACACAAATTCGTTAGTGGTCTTATAAATCCTGTACGCACTGTAATTACATTGTATAAATATTAAGCAATGTCGGAAATTACAAACTATGTGTATTTGTTAAAAAATGTTTGAATGCAATAGCATTTAAATTAGCTCGCATATTAGATTTTCATACTGATTATCATTCGGGATCTTTAATTTCAAGGTGAGAGAATTCGCGTTACG
Organism: Nephila pilipes; assembly: GCA_019974015.1. Classification (NCBI taxonomy): domain Eukaryota; kingdom Metazoa; phylum Arthropoda; class Arachnida; order Araneae; family Nephilidae; genus Nephila; species Nephila pilipes. Next base: position 7,506 of record BMAW01114647.1, on the reverse strand, counting down.
ACAAACAATATTTCAAACTTTCTTTCTTCCTTGAAACATCCTTTATTCAATTTTTCAAATCATTTGGAAAATAAAAAAAATAAATTTACTCGTATAAATTATTTTTCTAAATAAATGCACCAAATTCCTTCTTTTACATTCACGATAATTGTACGAAACATGTGCACTAACAAATGTTTTAAACCGGCTACAATCGCTTCCGGATTTTTTTTTTCAGTGGTTTCGGAAGTGTGTTGACCTTGACCTCGGGATCCAACGTTGCTCGCATTTTTCCGCAATGTTAATTGTTATTGTAAGTATAGTTTCAAATCAGTGTTTCTTTATTTTATCTGGATACGTATTACGTTTTCAGAACAATATAACTTTGTACCTATGGTGAGTGTAAACGTTCTCAAATTCTAGGGAGTGTCCTTCATATGCTAAAAAAACTAATACGCGAATACATGCTATTCTAGTAGCGTTTCACAATTTCCTTTAACTATCATTGTTCTGTATTATTTTTTCTCTCTGCGCGAGCGAAATTCACTGCTTGCTCTCCGACAATGCATTATAAATTCAAAACTGCGTTTCCTATGTTTCTTTGTATATGTATATATGTATGTATGTATGTATATATATATGTGTGTGTGTGGGTGTGTAATGATTTAACTTAAATCCCATTAATTTCTCAATTAAATAATTTAATTTACTAAATTTGCCCATTCTCTCCTTTAAACGATAATGTTGATTCGTATTTCCTGATACAATTCCTTATTCTTTTTAATTAATTCAATTACGCGTTCTAATAAATTGCTGACAATGCTCTCTTCTCACAGAACAGACCTGTAGGGATGATCCCTACCAGACTTTAGGTCTATACTTATCTTCCCTGGAAGTCCCTCCATTTAGACCTTGTGGACTCTGACGTTTAATTGATTGAATTGAATTGAATTTTCCCTCATATAAATAGCAAAACACAGCGAAAAACGCGCTCTTCTTATACTCTTCTCATTACCTTACTGCTGTTCTCTTATACTCGTCCTCTCTCTCTCTCTGATAATTTGAGATTTGTATGATAATTTCCTTCGACCGTTGGCCGAAACTCCGATATAAGTCTGCTACAATAATGGAAATAAAAGTATTTCTGCCGCCATGTACTGGAATAATTCATTAATATTGAACAAACGTTAAATAAATACGTTTACATTTAGATTAGATCGTTAGATCACACACACACACACACACACATATATACATATATATTTGCATTATTTATATATACATATATATATAATTGTGTGTGTGTGTATATGTGTATCTATTCAGTGTGTGTGTGTGTGTGTGTGTGTGTGTGTGTGTGTGTGTGTGTGTGTGTGTATAATAAGAGTTTTTTAACATCATCATTTCCCAACAGGGAGGTTTCTATCGATTATGACTATGTGTGGAAGAATAATTTTTCACTCACTGTATAATGATGCTCGACAATCAGGCAAAATCGTCCACCAAGCTCGACCGTAATCCCAAACGTGTCAAATAACAGAGTGCTGATTATAAATGAATCTTAGTTGAAAAAGTAGGCATTTTCGACAGAATTTATATACATGAACATTTCTCTGAACAAAATTTAGCCAATAAAGGAAAATCATGTTTAATCATATTAGATTAAATCTATTTTAAAATATCCAAGACTTCTTGAGAGAGAGAGAAGGATTTCGTTTGATTAAGATTTCAAAGGGAAAATATTTATTCTTATACTCATATAATTATATTCCATTAGCTTTTGTAATTGAATATATATCCTCTAGGTATCTTTTCTTTAGTTTAAATTTAACAAATACTTCAATCAATACAATCTGATCAAAATAATTTGAATTGATAAAGTTTAGAAATAATTTGATAACAACAAAATATCAATCTTAGCATTTCAAAGTTTGTAGTTACTATAAATAATTAATTCGTTGTTTATTAACGATGCACTGAGTGGCATTTCGAGTCTATTGGTAACGGACCTCGTGGTTCTGAAAATATATCAAGTGACGAATACGACACGTTAGTTGTCTTATCCATCTCTACACTTCCCCACCACCTCAGTGGGAGGACTTGGAGAATTGACAAATTTAATGTGCACCAGAAACTCTACAAGGCATTTCTTCAATAGCCCCAAGCTTGAAACCCCGGATACAACGTCACGTCGTCCATGTCAAATTCTCGACCATGACCACTAAGCCACTCAAATACCGCGATCACAGTGAATGTCAAAATATTTAAATTATAAATTTCACAATACATCTTAAACTTTACAGAAATTTCGAAAATTCGATTAAGAAACTTTTGGACTTTATACAAACATTTTGAAAAATGAGGCATTTGATTTTAGGGATATAAAAGAATGTCCTTACTTGCATTCATAGGGGTACCTTCGGTGCATGTATCGTTGTAAATCTCCAAAAGTTCTTGTACAATAGAAGAATTTTCCACTTCGCATTCTTTTGCTTCCTTTATCAGACATTCGTCCAATTCAGAGTGTGCGCTAGAGAAAGTAGGATGAAGTTATAATTTTTTTTTTCTTTTAATTCAATAATATCAGCATGCTGTGCAATTTTGCGAATTACCTAAATCTTTGTTTTCATACCATCTAAAAACTCCTGCTTGCTGGCTGAAAGATAGTTAATAGTTTCGGTGTGTCGCCAGCGAGATGTGAAGACTCCTTTGTTCTCTTGGCCTTTCTTTGATCACAGGCGATTAATTGATTCTGCATAAAAATACCCACGTGCCAATTCAAACTGGCCTGCAGGTCCTATAGGTCTATTACCCATTGAAAATATCTTTTCCTGGATTGTTGGGCCGTCACCCACTCCATCTAATATGGTTGATGCAATGTGGCATAGACTTGAAGCAGCATGGAATTAGATGACCATTTTTGTTTCCCAAGCCCGGTTGGACACTATGCCTGACATTGTAAGGGCAGTTTAAGCTGTCAGGTGTGGCAACTTTTATCGTCCCTCCTTCTGTAAACCTCGAAACTGCTTGCAAATGTAATCATTTTTTTTTCTTTATTCGAAAGTGTTTACGTGCAATTAATAATCTTTTTTTGTATTTGCTTTTCTTTGTGGTGTTACGATTTTAACGGTCAGCAGGTTATTATCAAATTCAACTTAAGTTCGAACTAGAAGCTAAGTAAATGGTAAACAGAGTGAGGAGTATTTCAGTATCCCCATTTTACGTGGATATTTATCTAAAGCACGTCGTTAAATATTTGAACAACCTGAGTTCAGAAATTGTCTAACGTTCTTCGCTTTAAATTTTCACACCAAATACTACTGACAACACCGTAACTGGCTCTCCACTTCCAAAACTTTCCCACCACGCTATCGAGAAGACTCTGAGATTATATTTATTTAAAGTATATTAGCCAAATTACAATATGGTTTTAAATGGCATCAAGACGCGAATCACAGATATGGCAGAAACATCATTGTCCTCGAGTTCGTGACTTCGACAACTTGACTACCGCTGCCTCGTCGGTGAGTTACAAAACAAGTCCTGAAATTAATAATTTGAAAAAATTCGCATCGATTGATTTATTGTTTGCTTTATTAACAATGTATTTAGAAGTAACATGAGGGGAATTTGCAATGGTCTTCGTAATTTTGAACTAAAATCAACTGACGAAGACTACACCTAAGCTGGCATCTCCCTCTTCAAACTTCCAACGGGAGGACTTGAAGCCTTGATAGATTTAACATGCATCAACCTCGTTACACGGCAGGTTTTATGTGACAGTATACGATTCAACGAAACAACATCGGCCGCAACAACACGACCATGATCAAGAAATGATGTCAAAAATAAGCAGTAAAGCAAAACCAAATAGATTCTAACCATAAAAATTGCAAATTCTTATACGTTATTAAATTAGAATGTTAAGATTATGGAGATTTTAGGAAACGAATTATATTATTTAAATATGAGAAATGATAATCATTTACAATGATTTATAATTGTTTATGATAATTATAAAAAATAAAAAAAGATATAATTATAACATTATTTATAATGATATATAATTAATTATTACAATTACAATCATGATATATTCCACATTTTTCAAAATTAAATGTTCAACTATGCATCACAGTAAAACATGTACTTAACAATTTCGCTCCAAGTGTTAAGAACAGTGTATCATACTTTTCGAAACATATTTATCAGCACACTTGAAGATCTATAGCTATCACGGATTGATTGATTTTATTAACGTTGCATTAGAAACAACACGAGAGCGAATGCAGGCGGATTTCGTATTGTGGCATCAAGGTTCGAACCCACGACTCGATGAAAACCGCCGGCAGGGAGGCGATGACTACTAAACCTACTACTGGTACACAGCTTTTACCAAAACAATCAATGATTTGGAAAAAAAAATATTAAGAATACAAAAGAGTATTGCAACTCTTCTTTAAGACGTCATTTGTTATTTTGACCTATGAGTAAATAAAAAAAAATTATATGAGTATAATTATAAGATAAAATAAAAAAAAAATGTAAGGGTATAGTTAAAAGATAAAATAAAAATTATAAGGGTTTAATTATAAGATAAAATAAAAATTATAAAGGTTACCAAGAATAATTCGCCAGTTTGATATCATTTTCCCACGCAAAAATCGCCAAGAGCGTATCATTTCAATGAAGAGCACTTCACGTGCATTGCGTTCAAATCCTTAGGTTTATAGCAGTAATCATTGTGTTTTATTGCTAAAGGAAGATTTGTAATCTTGAGATTACAGCGACAAAAGTGAGCTTCGATTTACATTTTATAAAATTGAGAGGGAATGATGCCTTAGATACTAAACCAATCTAAATGCCTAAATGTTACTTATTTTAATTTTAGATCTAAAAGTCCTTTTTAAGGAAAAAAGTTTATATGTAATATATATATATATATTCAACTACAGAACATATACTTGAGAGAATAAAAACCTTTTATTCTGTATACCCTAATGTGACTCAAATCAATGTAATGCTGAAATGAGAAATTTGATTATTAACTGGCGCAAGTAAATGCTTTAACGACCTACTTAAAAAATCAACATTTTTTTTTAATGAGTTAAGTTACATTTCAGGAAGTTCTACATAAAACCGTCAAATTTATTAATAGTATATCTATAGGTTTTTTGCTGTGTACCTATTTTTCTCACTAACAAAATGTATTAAATATAGTAAATAAAGCTAAGCATATCAACAAAGGAGACATATGAAACTGAAAGTTTCTAGTTTGATACTTCTTCTTTTTCGTAATTAAAATATAGTAAATATAATTAAATTATTTGATTTTGAAATACAAAAATATTCATATATGAATATGTTTGTAATTGAAATAGACTTTTTATGAGAAATTTTTACCTTCAACTGGACACAGAAAATAGGTTAATCTAATAAAATTTTATACAAAGTCAAACAAGAATCCTGTAACATGTACTTTTCATCAAAGTTATTTATATTATAACAACAATTCATAGAGAACCAAACTGATAATTAATCCTTTAAGAATTTGATTAAAGTATATCATTTCTAAAACAGTTTGTGTTGTTAACAATATTTCTTTTTCAACTCATTTGATTGACTGTCTGAAATTGACGGAAATTTCATATTTCCCAAAATTTGCATCGAAAGTTTTCTCAGCTATGATATTTAAATATGTTCCCTCTAATGTTAAATGTTTCAAATATTTGATAATATGAAAAAATAACTTCTCATAGATTTTTATTCTAATCTATTTAAATAATTTAAAACAACTAAGGAATAAGAAAATATGTATTTAAAATCCTTAAAACCGTTGCAAAAAATGAATTCCGACATATGAAGACGTTAAAGTATATGGAAAATCAATGTCTTGAAGTCCTAAATCTAACATTCCGTACAATTTTCATCATTAATTCAAATCGTTTCAAAATTACGATTCCAGTATCAACACATCATTTGTTGATTCTAACATGTTAAAAATAAAGGCCCCGATATTCATTCTAGTATTGTTATTATTCTAAACCGTCTTAATAATCAATCTGATTTGTTAAAGTGTAATTAAACTCTTTAGGTATTATAGTATCTTTCAAGTAATGTAGACATTTTATTTATCATGCCAATTCTGTTTAAAATATAGCACAACATTGGATTTAAATTTGGATTAAACTATTTTCTATTTTAATCAAGATACGTAATTAAGCAGCAACAGTTATATAATAATTTATGATTTAAACAGTTGGAATTTTGCATTTTGATCAAAAGTTATTTAAAATTCGGGTAAAGTCCTTATTTTCCGGGGCCACTAGGCAAAATTTTTGAAATCGCACCTAGATGGCTCCAAAAGCGTGTATTTCAAACCCGACGCTTCCCGAAGAGGAAAAAAATGACATTATCTCAGAAAGACAAATTTAGAAATAAGATAACGTTTTAACTGAAAGAAAGGATAAGCAACCAGCAAGTTTTATTATAATAATTCTGTTCAGTAATTTAATCGGAAAACAAATACATCATAAAATTAAAATCCACACAATATGTGTGCTTCCCAATACCGAAAATTTAAACAAATGTTAAGAACAAGTTCTGACATATTAAAATTCTATAAACTTTCCTGAAATAATATTATTTAATTAATTTTTAAATAAGAGCAGTAAAATTACTTTTTTTTAAATTCTAGAATATCACAGATAAATTAGGAATTTTTTTTTTATAATTATAACAAAATATCTGTACGTAAACCAAAAAGAAATTTACTGACATTATTTCAGCTTTTTGATAGAGGAATGATTCAATACCTTTATACTACAGCAATCCAAAATTTGGTTTGCATTTATTTAGGATGAAATATATATAAAACAAGTCTTGTGATAATTTCTCATTCGAAATTAAGAAAGTGTTCTCTTTAGTAAAATGTAAGTTACTTAAACATAAAAGCAGCATATTTTTACAAGCGCGATTATAAAAGAAACAAAATGAAAATCAAAATTTAACATTTATCAATGTGGCATTATTATCATCAGAAGTTTAAAATTTATATCAGATCATATCCATGGGGAATTTGTTCATTGCATCCTTTCGGGCAATTCTTGAGTGGATCTATCAGGAATTGACGGTGTGGTGGTGTTTTGGCCGATGTGATGTGCCGGAGAATGGATGCTGCCCGTAGAAGGTACAGGTATATTACAGTGAGAATTTGTCCCTAGCAAAGAACTTGTAAGCTGTTGGAGGCTAAATGTACTAAAGGGGATGTTATTGCAGGTTGGTGAAAATATGGAAGCCTGCTTTTATAGCATGTTTCTTTTACTTAATATGGTGTAGAAGCGTTATCCAAAGTAGCTTGCCGATCGCTTTGGAATGGATAAATACAAGTTCTGTATGTGTGCCAAGAAATATTATGCACTGCCATTCTTCCTGCAAAACGGTGCTTGAAATTTGAATGATCCAACTTGATGTTGGCGGTGGACGAAAAGAGGCCTCCCGTTCCAATAGGAGCCACAAAGGTTCATT
>BMAW01114645.1:559396-575518 GCA_019974015.1 Nephila pilipes | reverse complement strand
TGTTACGACCCGCGAGTGCAGATGGCGCTAGTCGTCATATTCTTGTTTTTTTTATTGTATTCATTCTTCCTGTAGACATCACCCTAGGAGCACGACGTACCAACCGTCGCTCAAATAAACATTCATATTTTTGTATACAGTCCATAGCTCTTTGTTTGAATAGATAAGTTGCAATAACTCAAAGTCTAATCAATTCATCACCATACAATGTAGAAATCGAAAAATTATTTTTCCTCTTAAATTTCTAAGATAAGACACTATATTTAAAATGTGGTATTAGGAATGAAAAAAATTTGAATAAACCGTCATGCAAATAAATATGTATTCTTAACAGATGTTCTTACCGATGTGCTCTTTAACATTAGATATTTTTAAATTCAATTCATGTAAATAATCTACGTCAAATTTTAAAACTGTACATCGTTTAATATTGTTCATTACAGTGATAAATGCCTTACTTCAATCAATTGTTTTTTTAAATCATGAAGAAGAATTTTTTTTTATTCAGGAAGAAAATGTGAAAATATTCATTTTTTCAGATCAAAAAACATTCTTTTGTATTATTAAAATAAAAGTTGTCATTTAACTTGAAAAACAAAAAAGAGAAATTTTTCCGATAAAAATGTATTCCCTTCCTTAAGCTATATGCATTTTGCTTTTAAAAACTATAAAATTTAGAATACAATGTCCCACAGTTTCTTTTTCTAATGTAAAAAATATGTTTCTTTCTTTAATGTAAACATGAATGCACGTTGCGATTCGTAGTATTAATCAATTTAAATACATTCTTTAATTATGTACCTTAACTCTTTTTCTCTAAATTGTTATACGTTTGTTACGATTATATTTTAACCCTTCTTTCTTCCAATATATTACTTCATAAAGAATTACATGTAAAGTGTATGAAAACTAATCATAAAATTATATTACAATTTAGTTAATTTAAGAGTAGAAGAAACATTGGAATATTCTACAAAATACTAAGCAAATTTAAATTATTTTTATCTTCTTTAGTCTACCTAAGTGAATTTATTAAAAATTAAGTAAATTTTCAAAGTAAAGCTTTCCATCGTACTATATAAAAATATTTTCGTCACAATTAGTGCAATTTAATACTTATAGTTTAATATTTGAATTTGATTTATAAACCGTATATGTATGAACACATATTAGTATCATATATTATGTTGCCAGAACGAAATACAGCAGCTTAAGTTCTTTCAAAAATGTTCATTAAGTTCAGTAAACATACATCTTAATGTCACAACACTTACGTTTGAAATATTAATTTTAATTACATACAAATAATTTACATCTTAAAAGTATTTCGTACTGAACAGAAATTTATCTTATGAGTTTTGTACCAATAATTAGTATATACGAAATTATTAGTTTAGAAAATTTAATTACAATAAATGTGACAAAATTAAAAGAGCCTTAGCTTAAAGTTAAAGGGAACTACTTTTGTTTGAGTATTATATAGTTTCTTCATTAATATCAGATTCGTGATCACGATTATAAGAAATAACAGTGAAATCGGCCAAGATTGCAAAAGGGGAAAGAAAACCCATACCGAAACAAGCAGTTCAATCAACACCCAATTAGGTAGTGGTCAATCACAAAGAAATTACCTTCATCATCATTATTATCATGGCAGTCATCTTCACCATCAAATAATAAGCTATGATCTTCTCAATTAACGGTCATAATATTGAGCAATAAGCCTCCAATTTGTGAAAATTGAGAATTACATGCTGCTGCACATAATTTTTCTTTTGTTAAACAATTTATAACAATTAAAAGCACAGAAAAAAATTTAACTGATTTCTTACTTATAAATGTCATCATTGAAAGTTAAAAACTTATTAAATATAATTATTTTCAATTTCCGCAGAATATCTCATAAAAATTTAACATATTCAAATTAAATGAATAAATCTTTTTATTGCTGTATGTGAAGAATACTCTTTATCTAATAAAACATTTTATTTTTTCAATTTAGATTTATATGAAGAATTAAATTAATAAAAAATATTAAAGCTAAATTCCGTCTATGAGAAAGATTTTTTTATATTAGATTCAGTTAAAATTTCTTAAGATTATTACTTCTTTTATATCTTCATTATAATGTTCTTTTCTATTAAGAACAATAAAATCCAAATAGTTCAAAAGTATTCAAAAGAAAAAATTTGCAATACTGATTCTAGTTTGGTGTTTTCATTTTTTTACGAACGCCTCACTTTATTGAATTAAAATTTTATATGTATTAAAAAAAGAACTCGTTATTTAATAAGATTTAATAATAGGACTATAAGTATAAAATTTTTAATAAACTATTCATATTCTATATCAAATACAAAAAGAAACAAGTAATTAAAAGAGCATACATAAGAATATTTCTTTTTAATTAACACTTTCAACTTTCTTTTTGAGCAAAAAATATTTAATATATTTATTTTCCTTTTTTTAATAAATTAAAAACTTATTATGTATAAGTATACTTTGTTATTGTATATGTCATTATAGTATAAAATTAAAACATACTTAAAAATCTTAATTAAAAAATGTTTGAAAAGGGCTTTTTTTTTTAATTTTTAGAATAACTTGATTCATTAATTTTTAACTTCTATGAAGACATTATAGCTTGAATACAGTTTTTGATAAATTACTATATAGGAAAATTAAAGAACTCTCTTTAACCATTTATTGCTTTTAATTTCATTGTAGGAATAAAAGAAAATATAAAAACATTTTAATTATTCTCATATAATCTTCATATGATGTACGAGATCCACCAAGTCCAAAAATATAGGGAGAGCAGTTATTTCAATTACACATTTATTTTAGGACTCCACGTGCCAATCACACATAAACAAATATTTACATTATTTACAACTACACAAGGCTTCCAAATAGCCCAGATTACAATTTAACCCGCTTATGCGGTCAAGAGAAATAACCCGCTTATGCGGTCAGGAGAAATAACCCGCTTTACGCGGTCAAGAGAAATAACCCGCCTTACGCGATCAAGATCCAAGAGCATTCTGTCAAATATTACCCATGAACCCGTGCGCTCTCACTCACACGAGACAAAGGCGCCTCCTGGCGGGATCCGGGTAATTTATTTCCAACATATGATTATTAACACATCAAACGCTTTAAGAAAATTAATTTTTATAAAAAGGGAAATGGAAGGGAAAGTTCAATATTAAATTATTATTCTTAAATACTTAATCCTATTATTTGACAACGTGTCTAACGCAAATTCATTCTTTCACTTAATTAAAGTTACTTGATATTGAATTAAATAGCTGTCACCAATTCTCCTAAATTTCATATGACATACAAAAAGAATACGAACTTGGCCTGAAACGAAGGGAACAAATTTTCAACAACAGAAACCCAGTGAATTAACAACATTTCGGAGCTATGTTCCTTAACGATAATCCTGCGACAGTTGCTGTACAAGCCAGGCAAACATTTTTCATTCTTTTTCAAACATGTTATCTAATAATCCTTTCAATAATATTTAGTTCCAAACGCGACTCATGGAAGACTGTAAGTACTCTCTTGACTTCTGTTCCGACGTTTAAATTAAAACATTCCTTTTCTTGAATAATAACATATAAAACATGTCTGTCTCTCCCTCTCTCTTTGCTAACTGTGCCAATGTTCGAAATTCTATAAGACTGACATTTGGTCCTTGTTCTATTCAGACGTTATTGCTCGTTTTCCTTTTGAAATGCAAAAGTGTTTTTTTTTTCTTTAGCAAATTCTAATACCGCCTATGTTTTTGTTTGAATATTTCAGTTGCTCGGAAATAATTTTTATGGGAAAAATTTTGTACGATTCTCATCATACCATTGTGAAAAAGTAAAATGGATGTTTTCCTCTGGTATGGTAGTTCTAAAGTCAAATATGTCATGAAAATCCATGATATTGTAATTTATTATAAAAGGGGCGTAAATTTATTTAAAAAGGCCAACACCTTTCCTATAACTTTCCCCAAATAATTAAGATGTGATTTATTTATGACATGTTGATATAAGATATAATTTATTGTTAGGGTTGTGATTTTTCTGTAACAATGATTAAAGATGAATAGTTGAATGAATAGAATGTGTTTCTTATTTTTAGAAACTTTTAAAATTCTGCGAAATATCAAGAAATACTTCAAGTTCGAAATCATTTCTGTCTAATGTTAAATATTTCCTTAAATTACAATCGTGAATTTTACAAAAAAAATTTCAAGCAATGAACTGCTTTCATTTTACATTTTATTTATTTGTTGTTATCCTAAATTATAATAAAAGTAGGCATTTTATGTATAAAAAGGAGTAAAATGTGAGTTAAAATATTTTAGCTATCGACTTATATACTTGGAGTGGCCATAGTGAAGCTTTTTTGCAGGCGAGTAGTGCAGCTTCTTTTTTTTTTTAAATGACTGACTTCAGTAAATTAATTTTAGTTTTTATATTAGCCAGTCTCTCCATTTCCTTATTATTTTAATTAAAAAAATAATATAACTTTTTTTCAATAAATGCTCAATGTAATGAAACATTATCTTTCTAGTCATTCAAGGATCCAACGACTCGTTTTTTGATTGAAATTTGTTAAAAAGTAACTTTTTTTTCTCAGTTTTATTTTGAATTTAAGCATTAACATATAAACTTCTGAATCATCTTACAAAATACCATAGATGATCGTAACGATCCTCTATGATAGAACATGTTTTAACGTATAAATATACATACTCTTAGAAAAAACAAAACTGAATATTTGTTTATATTGTTTGACATATTTATTACAAAATACAGGGGATAATATCTTACTTCTTTCTACAGTAATCTGTTCAACCAAAAATTTATTTATCAAAAAAACCTATGTGTTACTTTCTCACAAATAATAAAAAATTCTAACGTAAAAATAAAAAATATTAGTTACACTTAATCTATCTGAGTCAATTCATCACGACTTTTTAATTCTTGTTACTTCATTTCAATAAATTTTTCAAAACTCGTTTCTATTCAAACAGAATTTGTTATCATGAAGAACTTAGAACGTTCATAAATAATTCTCTATATCTGTTTAATTTCTTTACAATCTTCCTATATGCAATAAAATGAACGAAACTATGAATATAGTTAAAAAGTTTAATTTTTTGCAACTAAGACTACTAAAAACTAAACAAGCAAGACCCACAATCTAGATTTCTCGTTAACAGGAAGATAAATTGCCGCTAAACAAGCATAGGATACTGAAGAATAGATGTCCCCATTAATAAAATAATCACTCCACGTCCGCTGGTTGCTTGGCGAAGGCTCATCTTTTTCGCCAGGCAGTGGCTCGAAGAGAATTTGCCAAGATAATCTCTTCAGGCTAATAAGCCCTTGTAATAAGACAATAGCGCAATGACTTTTCGCACTAATGGTACGAAGAACAAAGGATTCGCGCACGAATTCCCGCCAAGAACATTATCTGGCGCTTTAGTCTTCTTAATAGCCTTACGATCGGACTTTTCTATGTACACGGAGAAGCAGACAGTACAGGAATCGAAACTGATTATTATTGTTATTTTATTTGTTGCATGGACTATCCTTCTACAGATCAATGAATTTATCGAATACAGACAGTGTTATTTTTGGAATTATTGTTGTATAGTTTATATAAATATTAATTTTAAAGAAATGAAAAATGTTATCTTACAATGGCATAAAAAGGAAAATCCTGTTTGAATGTGTGCTGTAACATTTATCTTATTTTAATATACTTTTCGAAAGAATTCTGTTTTCAGCAAACACTGTATAGCACATGACGTTTAAAAATCATTTTTGTTAAAAGAAAATAGTAATGGTAATTATTAGATAATTGGTCAAATTATCTCAAGACTTCAAGAACATTTTTAAAAGACAAATTCTATCTAAATCTATCATCGGTTTCTGCGAAAAATATCAATCACTAAGCAAGCACTGGTAAACTAAAGAAAAAAGTTTATATTGTATAATCGATTCAAAACTCAACTTCTGATGAAAAAAATCCGTGCTTGGACAAAATACATTAAATTAATTCATCCTTGTAGGAAATGATGTTAATTTTGGACCTCTGATAAGATTCTAACAAGTTCATCTCGCAATCTTAAAATTTTTAAGTCAAAAGTCAATCTAGTGAGCAAATTAAAATTTTAAAAATATGGAATACAAAATAAGTTGCAAATGTGCCATATTTGCAATTATTATTTTATTAATCATAATTAATATAACGGAAGAAATGTATTTCTAATAATTTGCATGTCCCGTGAATAAAAGAAAAATATCCTACTAATAAACAATAAATGTATGAATCAAAGAGTAATATTCTGAATTTGGTTCAATCTTTATCTTTTATGAAATCTTAGTTAAATAAATAACAGTAAAACAATAAAATCTCCCTGTATCTTGGTATAAAGTTATTTTAAAATGTATTATTTTCTATATTTATTCTATATCTGTATCACTATAACTAATTTCCCCCTCTTTTACAATTATCTTTATGCAACTACAATATTTTTCTGAAGATTCCTTCGGCTTCATCAAGAAAAATGAAAATTTAATAGAATGGATGATGTTTTATTCTTATTTGTAACTAAACTTGTTCTTTTTGTTTAATTTTTATTTAAACTTCTGCATTCGTAATATTATATTTGTGAATATTAATGTACAATGTACACATTCTTTGTTTCTAATATTTTTGTATATATATATTATAATGCTCAAAATTTTGTGAGTGAGTGTGTGTGTGTGTGAGAGAGAGAGAATAAAGTTTAAAATTTAGTTAAAATTTTTAATATATTTCTTAAGATTATCCATATGTGGTAAAGGGAAAAAATATTTCATGTGAAAGATATTTCCCAAAAAAAAATACTTCTCAATAGCATTGTAGCTTTACGAATTCATAATATTCTATGTAACATCTATTCAAAAAATATATTGCATTATTTGCATCAATATAAGGTAAAATGGAATGAATAATATATTCTGTTCATGTTCATATGTATGGGAAAATGTATTTACGAAATTAATCAACGTAAAATTGGATAAGATCATTTGACCTCAATATGTATACTTTATTTCCAAGGAATTTTCAATATATAAATATTCGTATACTTAAACTCGTGAAATATGCATAGTTTCAAGATAATTATTTATATGTGCCCGAATATCATAGGAGGCAGTAATCATTTCTATCTCAACTCACATATCATACATAGTACTCTCCACAATCCGGCAGATATCTGACCAGAACACCGCAGGATTACTGAAAAATAATTGATATTGACGTATTTAATCAAAAAAATATACATATTATTGTATGAAATTTATATGTATAATACAGTACACGCAAATAAAGTGTCAAATACATGAAATAACTCAAACTACAAAAAATGATCTGTCTTGTTTTGAAACCCTACATTATTCTATTGAAGTGGAAGACATAAAATAATATTCTATTTTCTTCGTTAACTTGTCTCCCAGTGTAAAAACACTGGATAACTGGTGGGGCTGGAAAGGAATGCCGGATGTGATAGGGGAGTACTGTACACTGATTGCATATTTTTTTTGCAATAGAAAACTTTGACGAAATGTATATTTCCCAAGCATAATGTATTTAAGGTACATACAGCTTTTCAGATAAGCAAGGTAGAACCATAATTTTTACATTCAATTCGAAATGAAAATTACTGGCTTGAATTAGCAAGTAATAGCTAAGTGAAGAAAAAAATCACTTGTATTTTTAGTCGCAGAAGCTTAGGAAACTATTTCCAAAAGTTTGATATTAATCTCGTGAAAGCGGTTAAAATGAATAGTAAAAATTCAAATAAACTGACAAAATATTTACTTTCAACTCCAGAAAACTTACGTTCTTAAGATTTTAGTCAGTTTCCCCGAGCCGATTCATAAACGTAATAGATCTGATTATTATAAAACATGAACTCAAAACTCGTTTTGAATTCCAATTTGATCAGAAGCAAACTTAATTAAAAATTTCGAATATATATTAGTTGATATATTTCAATGCACAACTATTCCATTTTAATTCCATGTACGACCTTTAAAAGACACAAAACTCTAACATACCTTTTATAAACCTGATTTAGTTTTAAAAAATTTGAAAATCCTTTGAACAAAAGAGTTTTAGTGTTAAACTTTATTTTCCCATACCGCTTATTTTTTCCCCTGAAGTTATTAATGGGAAAATTTACTATTTATTAAAAAATTAGAATACATTTTGATCAAAGATTATTTCGAAAGGGGAAAAAATAACTTATAGGAAAATATTTAAAAGTTGTGTATTATATAGTTAAGAAAGTAAGAAAAACAACTTATTAATCAAGAAAAAGAAAAACTTCAGAATAAAAAAATGAATAGTATCTTTAAAACTATTCAATTTTTCTTTAAAGATTGTGCAATACATTGTGGCTTATTACGCTGATGAACCTGAATTAATATTGTGACAAATCTTTCATGTAAAGTATTACTTATAATTTGTTACAAAATTATTGAATTTCATTTGTTATCCATGCATGCGTTCAGAATTCAATTTACTTTTATCATCGTACTCAAGAGACAAACAAAATACCTTATTTTTATAAAATTTTTATTTAACATTCATAACTTAAATAAATCTAATTACTGATATACCTGTTGTAGAAAACTTATTCAGTGACACAAAGGAGTAAATGCACTGGACAATAAACTCACAATTCACTTAATATCACAAACATAGCTTAGCAAGGAAAGTAAGAGTACAAAATTACAATAGCCGAACTCGTGCATGTAACAATGATGACATGATGTGAAGACAACTACATCTAACAGGGAATATTGAGGACCTAGCCCGACAATTGGAGTAAATTTGGCAAGAAATACCGCAGGAGACCATCAGGGAGCTTTATCACTCTATGCCACATCGTGTGGCAGCTTGTATCCAGGCTACAGGTGGGTCAACACCTTATTGACTTCCGTCACAAGGTGACACCGTTTGTAACTTTGTAACTCTGAAATAAATCATTAAATTTTTCTGAAATTTTAATCATTTTCTATTCTGTACATAATTTTCCTATCCGTCAATTTTTGTCTCCATCGGAGAACTCCTTCTAGATGCGTCGTTTTTTTTTAATACGGTGTTGCAGATGACGTGGTTGATTATTAATTAAAGTTGATTCACTTATGCAATCTCAACGCCAGCTCTTTTGAAAAATTTACCATATTACCGGTAATAGTAATCTTTAGTGATCATGACCTGCAATCTTTAGCAGTCATGGTTACTAGCTTCATGGATGGCAATATACAAGTCGAGCCGCGGTTTTGAGTCGTGAAATACTGAAGAGAGGAATATGGGAATATGGTGACCGTAATACGTTAAAGGAAACTGAACCTCAAATCCTTTATGTAGCATGGAAAGTTAAGAACTAAGTCATAAGTCGTTCTCGTCATTTCACTGTGGCTCAAAATTATGCTGTCTATCATTTCTTCGTGTTGCTTTAAACTGATGATTCGAACCAATCACTGTAACTGCAATTAAATTCAAAGCCGTCGATCTCTCGATGAGGATGCAGCTTCAAAATTCTTTTTTTGGATCACGCATTATATTACTAATTTAGGATTCCTTAAAATTCAGCGAAGTATATTGTAGAATTATTTGAAATATAAAAACTAAGAAACAAAGTATTTTTCTCCATATTAATTTCTACAACTATGCCAATTAGGGTCAATGGCATAGTTGTGTTGCACTCCTTTCAATTTTAGCAAATTTATAAGTATTTCACATACACATGTTTTTGCAGTATTATTCGAAACAGAAAAATGTGTAGGATAATGTTTCATATTATTTCTCCAATCGTGTAAACTTTTTTCGTGTTTTCAAGTAAGTTTGTAACTTTTTTTCCCTTTGAAGAAACATTCAGAGAGCTGTATTAGATTGTTTACTGAGCCCGAAGCCATTTTGATGTACGAGTATGTTACATCATGAAAATTATTCAGGTATCTTTTTTCTCTCAATACGAATTTTAATGTGAATGAAATAAATAATGATGTGATGTTCATTGTATATCCTTCTTATTTATGAGATGAGTTTCATTATCTTTTGAAGCTATGAAGATTCTAAGACATTTTTGTATAAGCAATCTTTTTATAATAAATCCAAAAGGTCTTCACATTGATATCTTCATATCTTACTACTGTCAATCAACTATCGTTTTGTAAATGAGATCTATTAAATTAGTGTTACTGCTGAATAAATTATACGAGGGGTAACGTACTGTTTTAATTATCACTAAGAAATAACCGAGATATCAGGATAAAATTTATTCTGCATATTAATGGATCTTTTTTTCAAATTATTTTGTAAATTACAGCAATTAATGTTAATTTTTTGGATTCAGAAAGCCGTAGATTGAAGTAACCTGAAGTATCGTAGTTTTAATTTGTATCCCGGTTATATCGTAAAGTTTTAATTATAAGTAAGATAATCGAGAGAGAAGCTTAACTTTTATATATTATTCTTAAGATTTCTCTACATAGTCACCATCCATTGTTATGCATTTCTCTTGTAGTTTCTTGACCTTTCGAATGCCGTCATTGTAAAAATCAGCAGATTGAACTCTTAACTTCTCCATACTGCTGCTTACTTCATTCTACGGCTTCCTGAAACCAAACAAATCAACATTAATAGTCGTAATTTACAACATTATGTATATAGGGGATCAATTAATATCCAGAATAAATTTCATCAACATATCTCTATTAATTTTTAGCAATAAATAAAACTTTGCGTACCTACTCGTAGTTGTTTTTTGTAATAATACCAAGTATTCCATTTAAAAAAATTAATATTAAACAACAAATTATTTTTAATTAATATTTCAAACAGCATAACGATAGGAAATTAAACTGAGCGCACTTTTTTGAAACTAGGGATAAAATTTGAATTTAGGGCTAAAAAGAAGCAGCTTTGTTTCGACAGAAATTAGTTAATTTAGAAATATAATTAATGAAGAAAACATTTTGTGGTCAACAATTAACGACTCAATTCTTACTGGGATCAATTATTGTTCGAAAATAAGACTGAAGAAGTTTGCAACTTATTCTAAAAATGATATTGAGAATACGCCCATTGATTAAAATTTACATTTATTTATCATAAAAGTTGATTTTGAAACGCAGCGCAATCAGGATGACAAAAAAGATTTAAATATTTAAATTAACAAATTTAATGAACAGGAAATCTGTTAGAGATAAACCTGAATTAAGGAAATAAATAAACAAAAGACAGTTTCACTGATTCAGAGAAACTAATAAAATAGAGTAATATTGCTGTAAAACTCAAATACTTTTTTACAAGATATTGTACTAAAATCTGGAATTTCTAACAAGTTACATTTTTAAATCACTACTACAACGTTACCTGACGAAACTAAAATCGTTATGATAGGTTTTGATTATATTTATTATTGGTAAACGAATCCTTTTTAATTATTTCGAAAAGGGAACAAATATTTTTCAAAATAATTGAATTTAAAAGCTATTACTTAGAGGCATCTATTTCAGTAAATTCAGCAAATGTGGCATATAATTTGATAGGTAAAGTATAGGCGTAACATATTCTTACGTGGTTGATTGGTTATCAAACGTAGGGAAATGTTCCCACAATTAATGAGGAGGTTCTTTTGAAGTAAATCTATTATTCTGAGACTCTCTAACAAATACAAAATATTTGCAAAAAATTAAAAAGCACTCTCCAAGTTTCTTTTAGAAACTTCCCGGCACTTTATTCGGAGCATCTGGTTTTGTCGCTAAATTTGGTGGTTTGGCATCATATAGTGACTACCTTTTTTGCTGTGACACCCCCACCATTTCGGCAATACTGCATGACATATTGTATCCTATTCTCAGTAAAACCATCTTCCCGGCCATAAAACACTTCCGTCAGGAAAGAGAACGAAGTCCAACATTCCCATAACAATACTTTCAATTGACATCAAAAATTCATATGGTATATAAATAATATTTCATGGTAAGCCATGAAATATTACCTGTATACTGGATTATTTTAATGAAGAGCTTATGAGTCGAAACAAATTATGTATGTTAAATCTCTAAGTTTAAAGTGTTTCAGTTTCTCTCCTAATGTAAATTAATTTGAACTATATAAAGTCGCTCTGGGGCCATATAACCGCTATTGACAAAGAATCTATTTCAAAGTCCCAGTCATGTCCAATCATATCGCCTAGTCTATATCTCTCTCTTCTAACGTTCATAGTGATTTAGGTGAGGGTTTAGAGTTCCATTCAATGTACAACAATTCCCAACACTCCGCGCATTACATACAGAAGAGGACTTCGATAAAATCAGGTCTCGAATCTATAGTTCAACTTCAACATGACCAACTACGAAACTCACACCCGTAATCATTATGCTATTCCGACTTTCTGTCTGTTTAAGCAACTATATAATACACAACTCAGACTAAAAATTGTGATCACGTTCGACAAGTTGTTCTACATTTATTTAAAGTAAGTTCCAAGAAATAGATTTATGTATGAGCAAATATTACCAAATAAATTCTCAATATATATAATTTTTTGCTCTCACTATTTCACATTTTAAAATTAATGGATGCATGTAAGGTATATCTTAATGGTACTGAGATCGATGTAGAAAATATCATAAAATTATGTTTATTTCTAATAGTATGTGTCAAAATATTTAAGATAAATTCCTCAGCTGAAACTATGTTCTAAAAAAGTAGCTCATTAAAAAATATATAATCTGAAGAAATCATTCGCCTCTTGAATGGTTATTTAGTAAGAGTTTTAGTTTTAATTATTCTGCACCATATCCGTTACAGTGAATACTTCAAAACACTGTATCTTAATGTAAAAATTTTGAAATCTTTTAAAACTAAAATTAGAATGGCCATATCACCAATATCATAAAAGGATAGTAACTTAAATCTGTTGTAACTAAAATATAACGGAAACTTTAATTCTTAGATACATGTTCCCTCATCAAAGCCTAAGAATATTTCTAAAAATTCCCTTTCATTTTGAATATTTCTAAAAATTCACTTTCTGTGTTTGATTACTCTTTCTAATCTTAGTAATTACATACATTTTTTAAAAAAAACACTTGCATCAACTTGAGAGCTATTCTTTAATTTTTTTTTTTGTTCGACAATTTTAAAAATCAAATTTCTATTTTACGTTGAAATGCATGCTTTCTGTTATTCATTTTTACCAGCAAAATTCCTTTGTCGGTAAAAACCATTGACCTTTTTTTAACATTTATACTTACAAACTAGAAATCTTTTTTATATATTAAGAGTATAATTCGAAATATTAAAATGGCAAATGTTTTCTACATTCCAGTAGAAAAAAAATTTTGTAACCACCATCAAGTAATTTGCCCATTAAAAAGAATGCAATTTTAACCGTCACTACTAAAAGGTTTTTGATGATTAAAACATAAAACCCACACAAAGATTTTGAAAGAAAAACTGTCTACTTTATATCTTTTAAGTTATTTTCCCTTTTTTCTTTCCCAGCTTTTAAGTACATATAAGTTTTAAGCCCCCACACACAAGCTGAAATTCTCCAAAGTCATGCAGTATACTAAATCCTAACTCCAAGTTGACTCTGGAGATTGGCTTAAGGTAAAAAAGTCACTTAAGGGTAGCGATTACCTCCCACCAGATGGCATGGCCGTCACCAATGGTCCCAGCATTGACAATTCTACAGTACCTAATACTTTGCTGCTGTCTCGGAGACAAAAGCTTTTTCTCGTTCACTAGTAAAGTTATAAATAAATATTTTCTCCGTGAAGCATTTTAACAGAATAAAAGTTTTCGTTTCTGTTTTGTTTATGGATAGCTGGGGGGTGTAGAATAATTTTAAAGCACACCGTTGAAGACAAAATATTTTATAAAATTATTCCTTTCCATTTAAATTATAGAAATAGCTTTTCGTAGCTCTTGATTAGCATTAAGAAATATTTCAATTATAATTACTTTCTGCAGAACTAATTGTTTGAGAGGTCCAGAAGTATAAGAATTACTGAATGAGTTTAATTACTTTACGTGCAGTATTTCATCCAGTTCATCAGATACTTAGAACTATTTAAGTATATTTCTACGCAAGAAGAATTTAATTATGAAATTTGCAGTGTATTATAAATAATACAAATATAAATAAGTAGTAAGTTATTGGATTTTTTCATCATGGAATTTTAGACAAAAATTAGACAAAGACTTTGAAAACAATTATTTTTTTCATTCTTGAATGTAACTTGAATAAATACCACAAATATTAAATCTAACATCCCTTTTATTTGATACCTTGTTGTAACTAAAAGGTACAAATACGAATGTCTTTCTAAGTATCATATAATCAATTTACTATTTCCTTTTTACTAGTAACTAAAAATGCTCGGAATATATGAAATATTTTCATAAAGAAAAAGCATTCAATATTGTAACTCGAGGAACCCAATAAAAGCTTGGAATTTTAGTGTACATTTTGTAAGTTGTCTCGAAATAAACATCTTGAAGATAAAAATATTTTTAAAAAAAGTGTATGTCTAGACACAAATTTTTTTTTAAAAAAAAATTTCAGATCGTTCTAAAATATTTTTGAATTTTAAAACAAATGCGAGTTTCACACCAAATACTATATATTATTTTTCAGTCATTTAATCATTTTATATCATACATCATTATCATACCATTTTTTCAGACCTTTCTTAAAACGATACTTTTGAATTTACCCACAGCTTTTGAATTTTAAGTACAAATGTGATTGTCTCACCAAGGATACAAACAATTCACTATTTCCTTATTAATTAAACCAGCTCAGACTATGATATATTTTTCCTAAAAAAAGTAACATTTAATATGGTAATACAAGCAAACCAAATAAGGCTTGAAATTTGAGTATCTTTCTGTACATGTCACGAAATACACATTTTGAAGACAAGAATATATTTTTGAAAGTTCCATTTGAGGTAAGTGCAGGTATTGACACTGAATATATTTTTAAAAAGCTTTTTTTCCAAATACTTCTAAAATGCTTTTGAATTTTAAACTATCGAAAAAATTTCTATATAGCATCAGCATCATTTTTAAAGTTGAATTTAGTTCTGTGTATTCGCCGTTAATGTTTCAATAAGAATTAATTCTTGACATTTAATTTGAAAATTAAAAATAGAATTAAATATTTTAAGTAAAAGTGTTCGATCTGAAACCTTTTTTTTTATTACTTTATGTAGCATTTACTTCCATATCTGCAATGCTTAAAACTTCAATATCCTTATTTAATCATCACATTTTCAAAAAAAAGACATTCTACCTGATTCTTCGGAGCTTCATGCTTATGATAATGTTCTTTGACAATACATAATGTTCAATACATAAATAAATACTGATATTATTATTTATTTAATCGGTTTAAATAGATTCTTATGTAATCAATATAAGATTGTAAATCAATAAAATTCTCAATAATATTCCATCTCATAAGTATTAATCTAAAAAATTATCTTAATACATTTCAAATAAAACTTGAGCGTGGTCTCAGTTTGCCGTTATAATTAAATTTATATTTCTAACAAAAATAGTTCTATAATTAATTTTTTGTAAAGAAAAATTAATCAGCTTTTAAATTCCTTTCCTTCCATATAAAGCATACTTTCTTCACTGCTCAGAATATGTTATTTCGAAATCTTTTCGTAATTTTGCTTCGAGAAACGCTTTTTTTTCTGCTTTTGTTTTACATTACAAGTGCTCGTATCTTTTTGATTGGAGCTAATCAGCTAGCACACTTTTAAAAAAATCTTGCTTTTTTACGTGCTGCTGAATAATATGATCAGATAACCCTAGAGAGAAACAGGTATCTCTATCTTTTTTTTTTTTTTTTTTTTTAAGAAAATGAAATTTCAATGATATTTTATATTACTTGTCCAAGAGCTGCATTCGGTAGATTTTTTGTGTATAAAATAGATTTTAAACCAAGTTCTCAAACCACTCTAGGGATCAAAGAATATTATCAAAATTCCTGATAAAAAAATATGAACACGAATTTGTTTGTTAGAA
>BMAW01114645.1:537009-559371 GCA_019974015.1 Nephila pilipes | reverse complement strand
CTTAGCCGTTTAGTTTACGTATTGCTTAACTCTCGTATAATTCAAGAACGAAGTTAAATCAATTCAAATAAAATATAAAACAGATTTTTTGGAATTTATCGGTCACAGAATCCGACTTGAGCAAATCGATTGTATTTAGTTGTCAATTTAACTTTCTATGAAAATATTAAGATGAAGTTGTACACTTTTTTTTTACAACGTTTTTCCTGAACTTCGCGGTGTGTGTGTGTGTGTCATCAAATTTCGATCGTTAATTTAACCAACTTCCCATCAAGCTAGAAACTTTGAAATTTTGAGAATCGTTCGTACTCACTTCTTTCAATGCAACCCCAGACGTTTTGCAGCAGAAGTTTTAACTCATATTTCAATAATTTTAATAAGTCAAAATATTTTTTTCCTCTCGGCGCTTTTAGGGTTGAGGAAAAATTTACCTCTGGAACACCGGGCACTCTAACACCACATGAGGCCTCGTAAAACCTTGTACTCTAGGGAGATACTATCTCCCTTTACTATCTCCGAGATAGGGTTGCTGACTTTTAGACAGTAATCTACTATAAGAAAGAAGTTTCAATATTTGGCACCATGTCTTATCACAATAATTTTTGTGAATTCTGGTTCCCATTTTTTAATAGAAGGACACAAATTTTCAAATGCATGTTTGATTTTATGAGTATTATGAGATTTTTAATACTCTCACAAATATCTCTTTTTTAGTAAATTTTAAAGTTAAAAATAACCGACAGTTTAACTAATATTTCAATAATTTTGTTTAATAAACTTTGCCACTATATAAAACGTTGTTTAAAACGTTTAGTTTTATATCGAATTATTGTTTTTCTTCTTACTGTGTACTGGTATAAAAATAGTATAAGAGATGGTAATAATAAGAGGCTAAGATCAAAAAGCATAAAAGTATTTTTTGTATTAAAATATATTGTTGTTTGTAAAGTTTCGCAATAATGAAACATACATTCTTTCTAAAAATTATATAACTATTTAGTTTTTAGCTCTTTTTAAATAAAATCATAGCTCCACATTCAAATCTTTGTT
The DNA here is from genome assembly GCA_019974015.1 of Nephila pilipes. Classification (NCBI taxonomy): domain Eukaryota; kingdom Metazoa; phylum Arthropoda; class Arachnida; order Araneae; family Nephilidae; genus Nephila; species Nephila pilipes. The sequence goes on along the minus strand of BMAW01114645.1, from coordinate 558,321 downwards.
TTTTTTATATTCCTTATTTTATGTAAAGATTTTTGTTAGTTGATGTGAAAATTTCTAATAATAAGAAACAAGGTAATATTGCAAAAAGTTATTACTAAGAGGATTTTGATTTTGTACATTACTTCCGTTGAATTTGTTGATCATTTTTTCATCATAAAAATAGAAATATTTTTCTTTTTATGAGTCTAATGTTTTTTGCAATTCATTGCAGATAAAGAACATATCTGCTCAGCAAGAAAAGAAATGTTCGATTTTTTTCTTTAGAGGTGGGAGGCAATCTCTTATGTTCAACAAACACTTCTACAAAGAATACTAAAAAAAATAATGAGAAATAAAAATATATCATTTTTTTGCTTATTATTAAAATTCCTGAGAGATAAAAACAAGCCATGTTATTTAATTTGCCATTCCATTTACCATCCTTCATTTCTTCAAAAAAAAACAAACTAAAACCTTTTAAAATAATTCTGCGTAAAAGCAATCTGTAGCAAAAAAAAGGAATGGAATGAAAGAGGAAAAGAACAACAATGAAAAAAAAAAAAAAAAAAATTCAGTTCATTCAGGGATGTTTCTTTATTGACATTTTGGTAATTTCTTGTTTATTCTTTTCATTAGGAAAAGAGTTTCAGCAAATAAGTGGATGTACTTCCCATAATTACAGAGCCATGTAAAGATACGGTTGTAAAAATTCTTTTGCTATAAAACGTTAACCAGACCTTGTTCGATACAACCGTTATCTTCTAAAATAATGCTCAGTCAGGCTAACCGATCACAAGTAAAAATGAAAAGGCAGTAATGATAAAATACTTTCACCGACAAGAATAAGGCTCAATGATCAAATTGGAAAAGAGGGTCTAATGCTTTTTTTGCCAGTGAACTTTGTTTATTATTAAAGTCTTTTCCTTTAATTTTAAGTCAGTATAAATAAACATATTACAAACAATCCATAACTAAAATGGCTTTAAATACTTTTCTTCTTTTTTTATTTTATTACTATTATAAGTGAATTAATCAAGAATGAGTCTTCTGAATTTAAAACTTTTCCTGTATTCTTTTTTTCACAAACTCAGTAACGTGCCATTAATCAGAAAATGATTTGTTCCAGGGTTTTATGGCCAGGATTTAACGCTTTAACACTGATACGGTCACTCAGACGATTTTAATATACATATCTTGGTTGAAGAGCTCTCGCTGTAAGATATTTCATTGAGTCTTGAACTAAATTATAATTTGATTCGTAAATTAATGAAAATATTTTAACATAAGATCGAATTCTGTACTATAATTTTCATTTCAGTAGCAGAAATTCTTAAGAAATATATCGGTTCTTAAACTTATTTTTAATTGAATTATCATCAATTGAATCCAGATGGAAGGAAATGGGTTTTATATACTTGTTCTGTATCTTGACAAAGACGGAAAAATATGTTTTTGCAAGTTTTTTATTGTAACTTTCTATGTTCATAATATCAAACTTATATACATGTATTTTCAATTTTTGTACTTAATTTTTAACCCACTTCCTACCATCCAAGAGAGCTGAAATTTCGCACACGGTGTTAAAGACAATATAATTCTATGGTATGTTCAAACAGTTGTGAGGACTAGAAGTGCAACACTTTGTCCCATGTACCGGAATTTTTTGACCCTCACCCGATCGACTGAAATCTTGCATACACCTTTTACTCATTAGCTATGTAATACAATGGTATGCTCAAGTCATTGATGGACCTGGAGGAAGGGGCTTAGAGGCACAGGTCTTGCTCTTAGTGGTGGTGTAATATCAACCTGTTGGCGAGATATAATTTGGCTGTATCTTTCCTCGATGTCCAGGTGGTGGGACCAGGGAGAATGAACTCATAATTGTGTTCCTAAGCCAGATAAGATCATCTTCATCCTCCTTGGGTCAATATGGCACACAAGGAGGCAGATAAATGACCAGAAGTGATGAGAACTTTCCCGTTATATTTTTTATTCAAACTAGGTAATGATTTTTATAGAACTGTGATACTTTAAGTAAGGGATTAAAAAAAAAGTACTTTTAATGCTCCCTTTGGCTGATGTTAAAGAATAGGGTCCAAATTTTGATCTCATTTCAAGTAGAAGAAATATTCCAATATTAATATAAGTTTCTACGATTACCTTTTATATACTTATGTATTAGATAGTGTTCTCAGAATTTTGAAATTTAAAAAAAAAAAATACACAGTTCTTTGCCTTTATGTAAACTGAATAAAAATTCCTATGTTAACATATAAGAGACGAAATAGAACCACATTTTTTACCGGATAAAAATCATTGATTAAGCAGAATTAAATAGTTTAGAAATACAAACTTCTCCTTTGGGATAGCATAACCAGAATACAGTTTGTGTGGTTATTAATCAATTTTTTAAGCTCTCAAATTAATTTTTTTGTTAATTATTGATGTATTTCTGACTGTTTGCGACAAAGGACTCTAGGATATTTTTTTTCTTGTAAAAATGTACTATTAGCAAGCAATGCTTATTTTTTTGAGTGAACAGTAACAGTTTCTTTCTGAAGAATTACATTAACTGATGGGACAAATGATGAACGATTGCAAAATATTTGATTTACAAGAAGCTTAACTAACGACAAGAAACTCTCCGGTTCAGGAATGTTTGTGTGTGCATTTGGATTTATATATAATGGTAATTTTTTTAAATTTTTTTACTCATTTATATTATAAATATAGATCATAAAGGTGTAATTAGGAATCCTTAGGAGGCAGAAACTGTTTAGACCGGGAATTACCTTCAACTTTAATCGAAACATCTAACATCTAAGGAAATAATAGTAAGATCTACAATTGCTGCAATAGATGCGTATTTGCAGTCTCTGATGATTTCGGTTTATAATACGTCATTATTACCACTAGTGCAAGCCTTAACTGAAAATAGTCCTAGATGTTATCAAAACCCGAATTCTAATTCTATTACCCAAAAGACAAAAATGGAGTAAATTTTTTCTGATATAATTTTGGGATCTTCCTCTAAGGAAAGAACGAGGGACTGTATTTATTTTATTCTGTAGAAAAATTTCTGTTTATTACTTTTGCTTGAAATATTTATAACGATTCTAGCAACGAAAAACAGAATATTTTATTGATGACTGGAATCCTTATTGAGCACTTCACCAAAGAAGCAAAATGCATTTTCGGAAACTACTCTTATGCTGATTTCTAGAATGGTCATCGGAGGCCAAGCTGTTCACCTCGAAATCTTAAAATAAAAAAAAAAAAAAAAATTAAAAGGATAAGTAGAAATTGGCTGATGTTATCTATAAATTATTACCGTACAGTTTTTAACTGAATAAAACTAATCTTCATGGTCTCAATAACAAAAATATTCCGAAAGAAAAAACAATGGTTAATTTTTAAAATTGTTTAGAAATGACGTCAAAAATTTTACCTTTCGTAATGTGTTCATATTGATAGAACCTCAAATTCGAAAAGGTTTGCTCTATTACTTTGGAATAACAAATTTACAAGGAAGCAATTAATGGTTATTAGAGGGTAGCATTACAAATTATAATATAATTTTAACAAGCAAGCTTCACTTACATTTGATTATATACTCTGATCACCAGCCATCAAGAGCTGATACGAATTTCTATGCGGTATCTTATTTAAAAAAAATACGGAAGTGAGTATTGAAGAAATATCATTTTAATATTTTTGTCCACCAACAAGGAATACAACCAGTAAAGGACAACAGATTCTTATGAAAGAATTAGAGTGAAAAATGGTTTTATATAGTAATTTAGCGACTAAGAATACGACACAATCGTTCAAAGGTAAACATAATGTGGTGTACAAAAGAATGGGTAGGATATATAATTTCCAGAGCATTTTTGAGCCCTATAGTACCATATAGAACCTTATCATAAAACGACGCTCAGTGCAACATTTTGATTCTGGGTTTCAATTTTTTCGACGGTTCAAAGTCTTAAATTTTGCTTCAACTAATCGCTGGTTTGTTTTAAAAAGTCATGTTTCAAATTTAATCATTATAAATATTTGTAAATACGATTGGTCGCCTGATAGATGCAATAACCAGTAAGATTTGAATTAGGAGAGTTTTTTGATGCCTTTTATGAAAGAGAAATATAACGAAAATATGATAACAATCATGAAAAAAGCAGATCGCAATTTTAGAAAAAAAATTCTAATTTTTTTATAAGTATGGATTTTTTAAGCTACAAATCATACTAAATAAAATTAACGTTTAGTTAATAATTTCAAGCTAAGAATTCTTACACTCTATGCTTCTGTGAAAGTTAAATTAAAATTAAAACTGATATCGGAAAGAATATAGATATATAAAAAGTTTTCATTGATTACTACAATAGTAAATAACTAGGATCTTTTACAATTTGATACACGTTTGAAAGCCAAAAACATTTAGATAGCTAAAAAATTAAAAATCAATTTCTTTATGAAAGCCTAAGACCAGTCTACCTAAAATGAACAAGTGAACTTTAAAAGAGTTTTTATTTTTTTGAATGCTAGATGTTGATATTCTTATGTGAAAAGAGAGGTTTGATTTTTTATCATTTTATTCTAAGTTCTTAAATTTTTGTTGAATATTTATGACTTCAATAAATACTCTGAACAAGATCACAGCTAATTCATAATAAAAGCTGGAAAAAGCATTAAATGATAAAATCAAAACAAATCAAATAATATAGAACTATGCACGAAATACAGTTTTTGCAAACTTTTGAAGAAAATGTAGTATGCAGAGTGAAACTCTAAGCTAGTTGTCAACAGCTTAAATCACTCCTTTCGTAACATTTAATAATTGTTACACATTTTATGTCACAATTCCATTCTCAATACTGTAAAGATTGTTTTCTCAAATAGTAAAAGTAAAAATTATCGACTAAGAGATCAAGAGGATCGAGCAATCTTACAATTATTTCTGTGAAAGTGACATCTTAACGAAGATTGATATAGATTTATTTATACATCAACATTTAAAAAACAAAGATCGAAAATCAATTTTATAATTTAGCTCCTACTGAATGGTGAAATTATTTTTTCTTAAACTTGCTTATAACATGTATGTTTATTTTTTGATAACGTGATCAAAACAGTTTAGTGCAAAATAGATTTAAAGTGTTAATATATTAATGTTAATAAATGATTCATAAATGAATCATTATTCACTTATCTATACATTTTACATAAATCTCTCTCTCTTAAAGTTACATATTTTTTCAAATATTTAGTAATGTCATTGTCTGTTCTAATTGTAAGATGATAGCTGCTAAGCAGTAAACTTGGTATTAGATGTGTTTAGTATATAATTCTCGCTTCGCTACAATGTTATATTTTATGATATAAATGTATTGTTAATTGTTCAATAAAATATGTATTTGAGTGCGTGGTTTTAACAAAACGCAAAGATTTGTAAATGGTTAAAAAAATCAAAGTAACACACACATAATACACATAAGCAAACACACACAATCATCACACATACATACACACATCACATCACTGCACGCACACACACATACATGACACAGATACCAATCACGCACACACACAGCACACACACAATGTCAACACACACACACAATATCACACATCATATACGCACACAGATTTTCCATATTATTTTTTGTCGGTAAAATTTTATTTAAATTAATGACACAACAATTTCACTCTAATATTACCAATGCGTAAAAGCAATCATTGACAGTTTGGGCGCGTGATCTGAGATCGGATTGAAGAACTCCGATTTATCTCTGAAAAGTAATCGGGAAATGATATGATTCAAAAACATGTTTAAAATTAATGCCCATCTCTTTTATTTTTTCAATATTAATAACTTGAGATCAAAAGTTAATAACCTGCTCAGTCTCTTTAACACAATATGATTATATTTGTAGTATTTTTTTTCGTGAAAATATTGCGTTCCACATTATTTTCGCTCTGAAAGATGTAATCAAATTTTCGTTTCCTTGATGATTCCTTCATGGTGTTGCATTTTCTACAAACAGCAGTTTATATATATATATATATATATATATATATATAAAAGTACTTATTCCATATATTTAATTTTCACTATATATATATATATATATATATATATAAGTACTTATTCCATATATTTAATTTTCACTATATATATATAGTGAAAATTAAATAGATCTGCAAAAAAAGGGGGAAAAAAACCGAAGACGGATTTCTTACAACTTTCGTAAGATTTATATTTTTCAAATGTTAAATCAACTTTATAAAATACAAAGTTGTAAATCTACAGTCAAATATTAAGCACCGAAATCTTTAAAAATATATTTCCTCAACTTAGATACTGAAAATATTTTCTTAATTTCGATAATATAATTAAAACCATTTAAATGTTTTATAGCGTATGTAAACGTTACCATTATTGAAATTTTAGCTTAACGAGTTGCAGGAGAATGGATAAGTAGACAAAATCAAAAATAAAACTAAGGACATAATGTTCATTATTTTCACGTAACAAAACAGTTCTTACAATTGATTTGAACAATAGAGAGTATACGAATTCGGATAAAGGTGAGGCTGTTTCTGAAAGAGCGGACACAAGAAGGCTTAAAATGAATGGCACAACAGAACATGACCATCTTCAGAACTCAAAATTTTGGAGATGTCCATAAGCAATAATTCAGACTTTCATAGCAATTTCACATCTTGATGTTTATTAAGTCTCTTTTTGAGGGCTGCGGCACCCCAGTGCTCTGTAAACAGCAAGGTCAAGTTGAGCAGTGAGTTTGAGTCCCAGCTCCGAAAAAGACCCGTCGTGTGAAATAGTGAGTGTAATTGCAGCTGAAATGGAATCTTTTGTCTTCATATGGTGTGAATGATATGAGAGTGAAGATCCAGCTCAAGTGTCGTTATTGTTATCTGATTGGTGTTTAGAATTTTGAAGATTGAAGGTAATAACTCTCGTATAATTCAAGAACGAAGTTAAATCAATTCAAATAAAATATAAAACAGATTTTTGGAATTTATCGGTCACAGAATCCGACGAGCAAATCGATTGTATTTAGTTGTCAAATTTTAACTCTATGAAAAATATTAAGATGAAGTTGTACACTTTTTTACAACGTTTTTCTGAATTTCACTTGGTGTGTGTGTGTGTGTGTCATCAAATTTTCGATCGTTAATTTAACCAACTTCCCATCAAGCTAGAGCTTTGAAATTTTGGGAATCGTTCGTACTCGCCTAACAATGCAATATTTAGACGTTTGCGGCAAGTTTTAACTCATATTTCAATAATTTTAATAAGTCAAAATATTTTTTCCTCTCGGCGCTTTTAGGGTTGAGGAAAAAATTTCTTTCCCCCTCTGGGAACACCGGGCACTCCTAACACCACATGAGGCCTCGTAAAACTATTGTACTCACAAAGGGGAGATACTATCTCCCCTTTACTATCTCCGAGATAGTAAGGGTTGCTGACTTTTAGACAGTAATCATTCGCAAGAAAGAAAGTTTCCAATATTTGGCACCATGTCTTATCACAATAATTTTTTGTGAATTCTGGTTCCCATTTTTTTTAATAGAAGGACTTACAAATTTTCAAATGCATGTTTTGATTTTATGAGTATTATGAATTTTTTAATACTCTCACAAATATCTCTTTTTTAGTAAATTTTAAAGTTAAAAATAACCGACAGTTTTAACTAATATTTCAATAATTTTGTTTAATAAACTTTGCCACTATATAAAAACGTTGTTTTTAAAAACGTTGGTTTTTATATCGAATTATTATTGTTTTTCTTCTTACTATTTTTCATGGTATAAAAATAGTATAAGAGATTGGTAATAATAAGGCTAAGATCAAAAGCATAAAAGTATTTTGTATTAAAATATATTGTTTGTAAGGATTTCGCAATAATGAAACATACATTCTTTCTAAAAATTATATAACTATTTAGTTTTAGCTCTTTTTAAATAAATCATAGCTCCACATTCAATCTTTTGTTTTTTATATTCCTTATTTTATGTAAAGATTTTTTGTTAGTTGATGTGAATTTCTAATAATAAGAAACAAAAGTATGTGCAAAAAGTTATTACTAAGAGGATAATTTTGATTTTGTACTTTACTTCCGTTGAATTTATTGATAATTTTTCATCATAAAAATAGAAATATTTTTCTTTTTATAGGTCTAATGTGTGTGTGTGTTTTTGCAATTCATTGCAGATAAAGGAACGTATCTGCTCAGCAAAGAAAAGAAATGTTCGATTTTTCTTTAAGAGGTGGGAGGGGAGGCAATCTCTTATGTTCGCCAAAACACTTCTACCAAAATACTAAAAAAATAATGAAATAAAAATATATCATTTTTTGCTTATTATTAAAATTCCTGAGAGATAAAAACAGAAAGCCATGTTATTTAATTTGCCATTCCATTTACCATCCTTCATTTCTTCGAAAAACAGAAGCACAAAACCTTTTTAGAAATAATTCTGCGTAAAAGCAATCTGTAGCAAAAAGGAATGGAATGAAAGAGAGGAAGAACAACAATGAAAAAAAAAAAAAAAAAAAAAAAAAAAAAAAAAAAGAACCAGTTCATTCAGGGAGATGTTTCTTTATTGACTTGTTTGGTAATTTCTTGTTTATTCTTTCATTAGGAAAAGGATTTCAGCAAATAAGTGGATGTACTTCCCTTAATTACAGAACCATGTAAGATACGGTTGTAAAATTCTTTTGCTATAAAACGTTAATACAGACCTTGTTCGATACAACCGTTATCTTCTAAATGTGCTCAGTCAAGGCTAACCGATCACAAGTAAAAGCAGAAAAGGCAGTAATGATAAAATACTTTCACCGACAAGAATAAGGCTCAATGATCCAAATTGGAAAAGAGAGTCTAATGCTTTTGCCAGTGAACTTGTTTATTATTAAAGTATTTTCCTTTATTTTTAAGTCAGTATTAATAAACATATTACAAGCAATCCATAACTAAAATATTTTAAATACTTTTCTTCTTATTTATTTTATCACTATTAATTATTATAAGTGAATTAATCCAGAATGAGTATTCTTTTTTTTCACAAAACTCAGTAACGTGCCATTAATCAGGAAATGATTTGTTCCTAGTTTTATGGCCAGGATTTAACGCTTTAACACTGATACGGTCACTCAGACAATTTTAATGCCCATATCTTGATTTAAAGAGGCTCGCTATCGCTGTAAGATATTTCATTGAGTCTTGAACTAAATTATAATTTGATTCGTAAATTAATGAAAATATTTTAACATTAAATAGAATTCTGTACTATAATTTTCATTTCGTGTAGAGACAGAAATTCTTAAGAAATATATCGGTTCTTAAACTTATTTTTAATTGAATTATCATCAATTGAATCCAGATGGAAGGGAAATAGGTTTTATATATTTGTTCTGTAACTTAAACAAGACGGAAAAACATGTTTTTTTTTTTTTTTAACTTTCTATGTTCATTTTAATGTATATCAAAACTTGTATACATGTATTTCAAATTTTGTACTTAATTTTTAACCCACTTCCTACCACCCAAGAGAGCTGAAATTTCGCACACACGAATTATTCCAAAGACAATATAATTCTATGGTATGTTCAAACAGTTGAGGACTAGAAGTGCAACACTTTGTCCACTGTACCGGAATTTTGACCCTCACCCGATCGACTGAAATCTTGCATACACCTTTTACTCTGATAGCTATATAATACAATGGTATGCTCAAGTCGTGACGGACCTGGAGGGAAGGGGCTTAGAGGCACAGGTCTTGCTCTTAGTGGTGGAGGGTGTAATATCTAGCGCCTGTTGGCGAGATATAATTTTGGCTGTCTTTCCTCGATGTCAAGGTAGTGGGACCAGAAGGAGAATGAACTCATAATTGTGTTCCCCCTTCAGCCAGATAAGATCATCTTCATCCTCCTTGGGTCAATATGGCACACAAGGAGGACGAATAAATGACCAGAAGTGATGAGAACTTTCTTATAATTATATTTTTTATTGAAACTAGATAATGATTTGTATAGAACTGTGATACGCGCGCGTTAAATAAGAGAATATTTTTTAAAAAAAAAAAAAAAAAAAAAAACCTCTTAATGCTGCCTTTGGCCGATGTTAAAGAATAGGGCCCAAATTTCAACCCCATTTCAAGTAGAAGAAATATTCCAATATTAGTATAAGTTTCTACGATTGCAGCACATATAAACATGTATTAGATAGTGTTCTCAGAATTTTGAAATTTAAAAAAAAATACACAGTTTTCTTTGCCTTTATGTAAACTGAATATTAAAATTCCTGTGTTAACATATAAGAGACGAAATATTCGAACACATTTCTACCGGATAAAAAATCATTGATTAAAGCAGAATTAAATAGTTCAGAAATACAAACTTCTCCCTTTAGGATAGCATAACCAGAATACAGTTTTGTGTGGTTATTAGTTAATTTTTTTAAGCTTTCAAATTAATTTTTTTGTTAATTATTGATGTATTTCTGACTGTTTGCGACAGATGGCACCACGATATTTTTTTTTCTTGGGAAAAATGTACTATTAGTAAGCAATGCTTATTTTTGGTGAACATTAACAGTTTCTTTCTGAAAGGAAATTACATAAACTTGTAAATTGGGACAAAGGATGAACAATTGCGAAATATTTGATTTACAGAAGCTTACTAACTAACGACAAATAAACTCTCCGGTTCGGGAATGTTTTGTGTGCATTTATAAGGATTTATTTATAATGGTACATTTTTACAAATTTACCATTATAAATACATCTTTACGAACCTAGCAATCAGTAGAAACTGTTTGGAGCCGGGTATTACATTCAACTTCAATCGGAACATCTAACATCTAAGGAAATAATGGTAAAGATCTACAATTGCTGCAATAGATGCGTATTTACCAGTCTCTGATTATTTCAGGTTTATGGCCAAGTCCATTATTATCACCCCCAATGTAAGCCTTAACTGAAAATGGTCCTAGATGTTATCAAAACCTGAATTCTAATTTCTATTACCCAAAAGACAAAAATGGAAGTAAATTTTCTGATATAATTTTGTCGGATCTTTCCTATAAAGGAAAGAATTAAGAGGGACTGTGTTTATTTTATTCTGTAGAAAAATTTCTGTTTATTACTTTTGTTGAAATATTTATAACGATTCTAGCAACGAAAAACAGAATATTTCTGGATTTGATGACTGGAATTACTTAAGTGAGCACTTCACCAAAGAAGCAAAATGCATTTTCGGAATCTACATCTTTGGTCCGATTTCTTAGAATGGTCACGGGAGGCCAAAACTGTTCACCCGAAATCTTAAAATTAAAAAAAAAAAAAAAAAAATATTAAAAGGATAAATTAAGAATTGGCTCGATGTTATCTATAGAATTATTTATACCGTTCAGTTTTTAACTGAATAAAACTTAATCTTCTATGGTTCCAATAACAAAATATTCGAAAGAAACAATGGTAATTTTTAAAATTGTTTAGAAATGATCGCAAAATTTTACCCTTTCATGTGTGTTCATATTGATAGAACTCAAATTCGAAAAGGTTTGCCTTATTACTTTGGAGATAAAATTTACAAGGAAGCAATTAGGTTATTAGAGGGTAGCATAAAATTATTTTAAATAAATTTTAACAAGCAAAGCCCTTTTTTTATTACATTTGATTATACTCCTGATCACCAGCCATCAAGAGCTGATACGAATTTCTATGCGGTATCTTATTTAAAAAAAATACGGAAGTGAGTATTGAAGAAATATTTTTAATATTTTTGTCCTACAACAGATACAACCAGTAAAGGACTAAGCAGATTCTTATGAAAGAGTTAGGATGAAAATGGTTTTAATATTAGTAATTTACGCGGCTAAGAATACGACAATCGTTCAAAGGTAAACATAGTGGTGTACAAAAAAGAATTTTGGATATAATTTCCAGAGCATTTTTAGAGCCCTGTAGTAATTACAGTTTGAACCTTATCATAAACGACGCTGCGAACAACATTTTATTCGGTACAATTTTTTTCGACGGTTCAAAGTCTTAAAATTTTGCTTCAACTAATCGCTGGTTTGTTTTAAAAAGTCATGTTTCAAATTTAACATTGAAATATTTGTCAAATACGATATGGTCGCCCCGATAGATGCAATAATCCAGTTTAAATTTGAATTAGGAGAGGTTTTTGATGCCTTTTATGAGAGAAATATAACTGAAAATATGACAACACCATGAAAAAAGCAGATCGCAATATTAGGAAAAAAATTCTAATTTTTTATAAGTATGGTATTTTTAAGCTACAAATTACTAAATAAAATTAACGTTGTAAGTAATAATCTTCAAGCTAAGAATTTTAATACTTCTCTAGCTTCTGAAAGTTTAAATAAATTAAATTGATATCGGAAAGAATATAGATATGATAAAGTTTTCATTGATATGCACACAATAGTAAATAACTAGGATCTTTACAATTTGATACACGTTTTGAAAGCCAAAAAAAAAAAAAAAACATTTAGACTACAAAAAATTAAAAATCAATTTCTTTATGAAAGCTAAGACCAGTCTACCTAAAATGAACAAGTGAACTTTAAAAGAGTTTTTTATTTTTTGGAATGCTAGATGTTGCGATATTGTCTTTATGTGAAAAGAGAGGTTTGATTTTTTATCATTTTATTCAGAAGTTCTTAAATTTTTGTTGAATATTTATGACTTCAATAAATACTCTGAACAAGATCAGCTCAATTCATATCAAAAGCTGGAAAAAGCATTAACTGATAAAAATCAAAGCAAATCAAATAATATAGAACTTATGCACGATATACAGTTTTTGCAAACTTTTGAAGAAAATGTAACATCGCCGGTTGAAACTCTAAATTACACAGTTGTCAACAGCTTAAATCACTCCTTTCGTAACATTTATATTACTTTACACATTTTATTCACAATTCCATTCTCAATAGCTATTGTAGAAAGATTGTTTTCCAAATAGTAAAAAGTTAAAAATTATCGACTAAGGATCAAGAGGGATCGGCAAATCTTACAATTATTTCTGTTGAAAGTGATATTTTACGAAGATTGATATAGATTTACTTATACATCAACTTGTTAAAAACAAAGATCGAAAAGTTCAATTTTATAATTTAGCTCCTACCGAATGGTGAAATTATTTTGTTTAAATTTGCTTACTACTTGTACATATGTTATATTCTTTGATAACGTGATCAAACACAGTTTATGCAAAAATAGATTTAAAGTGTTAATATATTTTAATGTTAATAAATGATTAAAATAAAATATTATTCACTTATCTATAATTTTACATAATATATCTCTCTCTAAAGTTACATATTTTTCAAATATTTAGCTTATCTTGTGTCATTTGGTTCCTAATTGTAAGATGATAGCGTTAAGCAGTAAATTTGGTATTAGATGTGTTTAGTATATAATTTCGCTTCGCTTGCAATGTTATATTTTTATGATATAAATGTAAACTGCTGTTTGTAGAAAATGCAACACCATGAAGGAATCATCAGAATCAAATGAAATTCGCAGCAAATGTCAATTATAGGATATTATGCAAATTAATAAAGTTTCAGAGCCATCGCGCGTGCGCGGCGCGCGCAGCGCCCTCTGAATTGATGCTGAAAGCGTATAAATAAAGTGCTGTAGCGGGACGTTGAAAAAAGTCTATGATTATTTGTTAGTGGCAAACGTTTAGTGAGACCTGAGTATGCCTCCACGACGGAAGAATAAGAAATTCAAGCAACTTACGGAGTTTGAACGAGGGAGGATAATCGGCCTTCGAGAAGGAGGATTTTCCTATCGCGCAATAGCAGCTCGTATGCAGCGGAACAGTTCCACAGTGATGCGAGTTTGGAAGCAGTGGACCGACGAGCACCGAACAACTCGAAAAACAGGCACTGGACGACAGAAGGTGACGTCAGAGCGCGATGATCGACACCTGCTCCGCATGGCGGTGAATGATCGCACAGCTTCCTCCAGGCAGCTGGCAGCACGTTGGTCTACTGCTACAGGTGTACAATTGTCGGCTTCGTCAATTCGTCGTCGTCTGCTGCGCCGTGGATTGCGTGCAAGGGTGCCTTTATACAGGATTCCCCTCACGGCGAATCATCGACGGCTGCGTCGGCAGTGGGCTCTTGAGCACAGAGACAGGCGAGCTGATTGGCACCAAGTTGTCTTTTCAGATGAATCACGCTTCAATTTGTGGACCCATGATGGCCGTGTTCGTGTTAGACGTTATGCCGGTCAACGCTGCCTTCCTGAGTGTATTATTGAACGACATAGTGGTCGAACACCCGGAGTTATGGTCTGGGGTGCGATTTCGTATCATGGACGATCCATTTGATACGAATTGAGGGTAATCTCAATAGCAACAGGTACGTCCGTGAAGTGCTACAGCCCGAAGTCGTTCCTTTCCTTCAAGGCATCCCTGGAGCTATCTTTCAGCAGGATAATGCACGCCCACATGTTGCGCGGACTGTTCGAGACTTCTGTTCAGCACAACGCATGCAACTTCTTCCTTGGCCTGCTTATTCACCGGATATGTCGCCTATTGAGCACGTGTGGGATATGGTTGGTCGGCGTCTCGCTCGTGATCCGCGTCCTGCAGTTTCCAAAGACGAACTTTGGTTGCGCATACAAGCGATATGGAATTCTCTTCCTCAAGCAGATATTCAACATCTGTTTGACTCCATGCCACGTCGTATAGCAGCACTTATTGCAGCGCATGGTGGCTGCACCAAATACTGATTTCGGACGCTTAATTTGTTTCTTTTGTTTTGAAAATTTCATCATTTATTTGTATCAGTACAAGTCGTTTCTGCATTAAATTTCATTTGATTCTGATGATTCTTTCATGGTGTTGCATTTTCTACAAACAGCAGTATATATATATATATTTATTTTTTCACATTTTAGTCAAAAGGAGCTTGAAATTCTCATTCTTTCCAATTTTTACGCCATGTTTTTTTACCAATATCAATTTAGGGTTTAACTAAATGATTTTGTTTTATTAATAGTCTGAAGCAATCGTTTCTAAATTTACGTATAATGTAAAAGAAAAGTTATACATTTTATAATATATATATATATATATATATATATATTGATATTATAAATTGGAATAAGAAATTATATTTAAAGTTAGATTTATTATGTATCGTTTATGTACTTGAAATTTAATAAAAAGTATTAAAAGTCGTAAATTCATTTATTGTAAATTCGATTATTGCCATGTTTCTGAAACAAAGTTATTCAGTATTTTTTCTGGACATAAAATTTTTTTATGGAAAAAAAAATTTCATCTTTTCTTGTAAGTTTCATTGTAATAAATGTTGTAAGTTGTTATAACAGAAAGTAATTAAGTGTTGGAATAAATGTTTTCGTAAGCAGCAACAAAGAAAAACGTGACATAACTTGATTTGAAAATGAGATCGCTATAAGCAAGGAAAAATTAATCTTATATATATATATAAGTACTTATAGCAGTATATATAAGTACTTATTCCATCAACTTGACAGTAAGCCTTCGGTAGTTTTTTTTGTGAGAGGAAGAAATTCATTACTAAACAAAAACTGCGTTTGTGAAATTTTTATTTATAGAGGAAAGAATAACAAATAATTTTACTATCTACATTAAGAAATTAAATGTGACCTAACTAAAACTACGTAAAATAGCAACAGTTCGAATGACTACCTTTAATTTGTATTTTTTGATTCTCATCCATTGGGAAATTTTCAATGCAATTCAATAAAAGAAATTTTCATGTTTGTAATACTCATCGATGAATATTTTGTCATCGATAAGTTCTGAGTGAAAAGGAAATATAGAAATTACATTGATTCTATCATATAAATGTAACCTTATTTATTTATTTCTATTAATTTTCTAGTAAAAAAGATGCATTTTAGTAAATGCCTTAAATATTAAGGACTACACAAACAATATGAACAGCAAATTTCCTCTGTCTTTATATTGAATTATCCAGAAGAAAATGCTTTACTTTTCATCTGTTAGCTATTGAATATATATTATCAATTCGTTAGTTATTTCAGCATTTATTTGAATTGATACAATGTATTCATACGCAGTTTTTTTTTTTTTTTACTGAAAACTACGCTGTGCATAAAATGCTCTTTTGTTTTAATTTAATGAAAAAATATTAATTAATTTTTTATTGTTACACTCTTTTTCGTAAAAAGACATAACAATGTAATATATTCATCATGCAATTGTTTATAGATTGGCAGTGGAAGCAGGTGTTTACGATTTAAAACAGACAAGGTAATTGGCCAAATGGGAATTGCAATGGCTTGGAATGGTTCCAGAAGTTATCGACGAACAGATTATTTTTTATCGAAATGCTTTAAACAGCTGCTAGACTAATAAACGATATACGTTAGTCAATTTAAACACAGATTTATAAGGCCTGGGTGATTTGAATATCATTCGGATAAATATCTGTGGATTTATATCGTATCGTTAACTGGGATATAAAATTTAAGCAATGCATATATGGCTTGAGATTTTTTGTCATCATTTTACTTCTTGTACCGAAATTAAATTACTGTAGTTGGAAAACAATCAGTTTGCCTATTTCATTCACAGAAGTCATTATCATTATATTCTACTGCAAACAGATAACTCCTATTCTTCAATACTATAGCTGAAGGAATTATCACTTCCAATTTTAATTAGCATTCAGTCATTCGAAATACATTGTTAAATTCTGAAGATGCAAGTTGTTTACTGCTTGTATATGCTCATATGCTTCACATAAAAGGTTCAGAAGTAATTTCATAAAAATGGAACTCTTATGAAAAAATGCTGTATCAAATTTATCGATGTTTAATTTATAATTGTTTATTAATCCGTTTAATAAACACCTTTTTTATTTTAAGCTTTGTTCTGGAAGAAAGTTAGCTAATACAAATGCATACAGTGTGTGTGTGTCGGGTACATTTAAATCGGGAACAAATTCAAGAATTTGACATGCACACTACTTACAATAAATAGCTTACATAGTGACACATTTTTTCGAATACAGGGAAGCAAGACATGACAAAAGCGAAATCAGTGGATAAATCACAAAGCGCAGGGCTAAGATCGAATTCAGCAATTGAAAGAAGCTTTGGCGTTTCAAGAAATCGAAAGCTCTAGAGTATTTTCCAGATCATGCGATTTGAATTAAACATGTCAATTTGTCAAGTCAAGTGCCCCATGTTGCTTCAGCAATCTGCGACATAACAACCTTGAATGAAAAACAGTTTCAGTTGTTGATTATCCCCCTTGTAAATATTTAATAAGAGATTTAGTTTTAATTTCTTATTAACGTCGCACTAGAAGCAACACGAGGGCTATTGGTGACGGACCTCGTAATTTTGAACCATGGTCAAGTAATGAGGACGACACCTGAGCTGTCACCCCCCTCTCCTAACTTCCATGCCAACGGGAGGACTTTCGGCCCCGAACAGATTTAAAGTGCATCAGCCTCTTCTACAAGGCGGGTCTTTAGCGGCCAAGGATCGAACCCGTGACTGAACGAATACCGCCGGCCACGAATCCGAAGCCATGACCACTAGGCTACCGCGGCTACATTTATTATTTAAGAGAATAGGAAATAGTATACGATACTTAATATGGTTCGGTTGTTGCTATTGTTTTGGATCCACAGAATTAGGCTCAGAAAGAGAGGGATAGGGTCGTTGACCAATTGACGATCTAGTATCAAAATGAATAAAAGAAAACCCCTCTCAGGATAATTACAATAGGTGGAAATATTTACATATATAATTACACAAATGAACAATTGCTAAAGACGGATGATATTATCACCAATAGCAACCCCAATATTAAAAGAATCAAAATATGGAGTCTTAGAATAAGCGTGGAGTGCAAGTGGATATTTTCTTTTTCACGCTTGTTCGTGATATGATAGTGCTGGTAACAGATTCAAAGAATTTTAAGCGAGTGGACAGCTATTGTTACAAGTGAAAGTTTGACGGGAAAGATTTAACTCACGAACTTGAAATTTTCGGTATGTGTCTTCCCTATATTACTTAGATGATTTTACGCGGGGCTGCATTATTGGAAGAAAAGTGAAAATAATATATATTTCCACAGAGTTCATCATCTCCCATAGCGTTTTTTCATGATTGTGGAAAGCTTTTAAAACAACTAGAATGTGCCGCAAGCGGCGAAGGGGAATTCATGGTAGAAGTACGTTGCTAACAAGAGAAGGGTCCATTATCACATCGCAAAAAAGAACCTATGCATTACAGCTAAACAAGTGGCAAATGAGTATTTTTCTATCACAGGACAGAGGATCTTCCAAAAAACTACAGCGAGACGTTTGAGGAGAAAGAGGGTGTATGTCGCAAACCGGTTGTTGTTTGCCATTGTCCAGACTGCAACGTAGAGCCAGTTTCAATGGTGTTGTGAGCATTGAAATTTGACCAGTCTAAACTGGGCATGCATACAATTCGCAGATGACAGTAGGTTCAGCGTGCAATCGGATTGTGGACATCAATTGATATAACGGGAGAATAACACGGTATATCTTTCAGAAAATATCTAGAAAAGGGACCGATATCCGACAAGCAGTAACTTAGTATAAACTGGTATCATTATCTACATATGTTCTCATTTGGAAATATGAACGGTCAAAAGTACATTGATGAAGTTCTACTGTTTCATATTCGCCATTTCCATGGGGCTATCGGTGATAAATCTTTTTTTAATGGACGACAACGCATCTTGTCATCGATTAATTGTAGTTCAGGAATGTCAGAGGACGTGAGTGCTTAAAATCTCGTATGGCTAGCACGTCCTGCAAACCTAAGTAAAATTTAAAATGTTTGGGGGCTTTAGCCATGCGATTTTCCGAAAATATCTTCTTTAACATACCATAACTCTTTCATCCTTACTCTAAAATCGAAGTAAAATAATTTTTCTCGACTGCTGCTGAAAAATGCAGTTCAAATCATGACATGACGTATGAATGTTGCAATGCACTCTGTGGTAGATATATTCCATACTGACGTATTTCTTAAAGATTTCTGCTGTCGTTTATATGCATTTTTCTATTTTTCCGTACACAGCATCAAATTATTAACACTTTTTCCCTTAAGGTGTTTCATAACCTTTAATATTTTTCAGAATATTAAATGTTATTTGTTCTAATGGCCAAACAATGTGGCAACACTATTTTATCATGCTGGGCCTCTACCCCCACTTATTTTTTTGCTATTGTTCAATTTGTGATGC
Source organism: Nephila pilipes (assembly GCA_019974015.1). NCBI lineage: Eukaryota > Metazoa > Arthropoda > Arachnida > Araneae > Nephilidae > Nephila > Nephila pilipes. The sequence continues at coordinate 539,024 of BMAW01114645.1, read as the reverse complement.
GTCCTTAGCAATTCTCCACTCGTGTATATAAACTTTGTGAACCTATTTCACAAAAGTTCTGATTTTTTTTAAATTTATATTGAGGAAAAGAAAGAAATTTAAAATATTATTAATTCCAAATGAATTTTTGTGAAAAATCGATTTATATGTTAAGTAAAAAAAAAATTATTCACCATATTTTTTAACTTACAACTAAGCAATTCGAGTAGCACAAATAGTAATTTACTCACATCAGGCATAAAGTAGAGACAGAGTTAAATTGTAAAATAAATAAATGAATACATATTTCCGGCTTCTCATTTATTTTAATTTATTTCCTCTTTTCATATTCCAGAAACAAAAAAAATGATTTTTTATTCATCTTTCAAACTCTCTCTCTCTCTCTTTTAGACATTTTTATTTCATTATTTAAAGATTTTTTTTTTCGCCGAATGCTGAAATATTTATCTTCTTTATTCGAAAAGAAAATAGTGTCTGGGATGGTTTTTTTATGTCAAATTGAGTAAGACTATCTTTTTTATCCTCATCAGATAATTAGTTTTACGAATCGGGCTTACAATTCACTTAATTTTTAGTCTTTTTCAGACAGTCATTTTTTTAATCAATTAATCTTCTTACAATCGTTTTGTATTTTTAATTATAGCAAAGATTTTTGTGAATTGTATTTTTTACGTAAAACGGCTTTATATTGCATCTTTTCCCCCCTCTCTCACTCTTTATAAAAAAAATTATTTGATTTTCTAAAAGTTAAGACTAAAATCCCTTCAACGAATACATTTTCAAAATAAAGTTTGCTTTTCTTATGGTACATTAACGCATGACAAAAAATAAACAGTAGAAAAGTTTTTTATTTAAAAGATAATGAAGCAAAATACGCACATGCCGTATATTTCCGTGTAAAAAACCAAGAATTTTTAGAATTTTTTATTTTTTTCGAAGCCAAATTACGGGATCGTCTTACATATGGATCCGCTAGCTTGCATGAAATGAACATACTTTTAGGTTAGCCGCATTCAAGCGATAAAGTGGTGTCGCCAAATATAACACGATTTTTAAATTCCTACTATTAGCTCACCCTCTCTCTATATATATATCTTGTTCAAATTTTCAATAGTTTATAAATACTTTTTATATTCATCCACTCAAGTTCAAATACATTTTTTTTAAAACTTGGTAGTGGATGATACTTGATGTTAATGCAGATTTTTCAGATATTAATTCATTTAATTAAATTTAATAGGTGAAAATGCAGTTTAGCCCAACCGCTTGGCACAATTTCAAAAATTGCCAAACTTGGTGATTTTTTTTTTTTTTTTTTGGCTGAACATTAAGTCCGCAATTCGGACCAGGGTAGCTACATTTGGTAAAATACCACCAAATAAATTAATAAAAACTAACTAAAATAAAAATTTTCTTTGTTGACCTAAGTAGGAATTGACTTTAACTTTTTTTATATCACTTATAATCTTTTTTAGTTTAAATGTTTTAAGCTCCTGATGAAAAAAAAATTCTAAATGAAATGATATTCTTTTTATGAAAGTGGTTATTTTATTTTTTCTAAGTGTTTATGTTACTGGTTCGTTAAGTCATCGCCGAAAGGAAGAATCTGATATTGATGAAGATTTTTCTCCGGATAACGAACAAGTACCAAAATATACACTAGAAATATTATTAGAATTTGCACATGAAAATTATAATGAAAGAAGGGTATTACTTTTTTATGGTCTTAGACAAAAAAAATTTAAAGGCACTGGTTAAAAAGACTAACTCATGGATAGCACACATAGTTTACAAGGAAGCAACTGAATGGTAACAATGTGCTAGTTTCAGGTGGAGTTACCAGAGTTTGATCTGAAATATAAAACATTGATTAAAAAACATCTAACACGGAAAACCTGTATGTAACATTTTTGTTATCTAGGTGACATGTTCGATTGTTGCAGAGATTTATTTTCCCGGTTTATATACGAAATTATAATTTTCGACAGAATTTTTTTTTTTTTTTTTGGGGGGGG
>BMAW01114645.1:451096-524259 GCA_019974015.1 Nephila pilipes | reverse complement strand
TGTGTGTGTGTGTGTGTGTGTGTGTGTGTGTGTGTGTGTGTGTGTGTTTGAGCCCTCGAAGTAAGCGACGCTGAAAATGCAACACAAAGTAGGAATGGCCAGAATATTATGCAAATTTCAGGGTAGACGAACATCACCGAGTTATGCGAATGATGAGAAATGAGCAGTTCTGTAGCGCACGTTGAAGATGATATAAAGGAATGTCCTGCAGAATGACCGTGCAATTATTTCTGCTAGAAAAAATCGTCGTTCATCGTAGAAAATTTGTTCTTGTTTCAAAAGACACGGGTAATCGCAGAGAATGCCAAGTCCTCGTCAACGAAGATAGTTCCAGCAGACAGATGATTTTACGAGGGACATGGTGATTGAACTGAGAAGAGCAGGTTGGTCCATACAGAAAATCTCAGCTAACACACATCTGAACGCGTCCACAGAGCACCGGCAGTGGCGAAGAAGGTTGGAACAAGGAAATGAAGTAAATTTGTGTGGTGTCGGGGCAGCGAGAGTGACGTCAGCAAGCGTGGATCGACGCATCCACCGACAAGCGATGACAGGTTTGGAAATCTCTTCTACCTCCATTCTGCAGCATGTTCAAGACACCCTGGATGTTCCTATATCGACCAGAATATTTTCACTTCGATTGGTTGCTATTGGTCTGCACTCATAGCGTCCGTTAAGAAGACTATCCATTGACCCCACAGCATAGATGCCAACGTCTGCAATGGTGCCGAGCTCGAAGGATGTGGACGACGGAATAGCACATGGTCAAGTTCTCAGAAGAATCACACTTCTGCTTTTCCAATGATAATCACTGCGTACGAGTATGGCTTCGACGTGGAGGCAGGTCCAATCCGGCAGCAATTGTGGGATACCTCACAGTGCGACAACGCGGTATTATGATTTGAGGTACAATTGAGTACGATTCCATGACACTCCTAGTTCGTATTCGGGGCACTATGTCGACCCAATGAAGCAAGGATGATGTGTTGGAGCCAGTGACACTCCCTTACCTTAAGGGGGTGCCCAATGCTCTTTATCAGCAGGATAAAGCCTGACCGCACACTGTTCGTATCTGCCAACGTGTTTGTAAGATGTGCAGATGCTTCAATTGGTATCGTTTTCTCTTGATCTCTCACCAATGGAATACATTTGGGATGTCAATGAACGCCATTTGCAGATCCTGCCACTGCCGCGTTCAGAAGACGAACTGTAGCAAATGGTTGATAGAGAATGGAGAACCATTTCTCAGGATACCATCCGTGCTCTCACTGACTCTGTATCTAGACGTGTTACTTCGTGTATCGCCATCTACGGTGGGCCTACAGCTTACTGAGCAGACACTGTTCTCACTCTATTAGGCATATAATTTCGAAACAAAGATAACTTATTGTTCATTGCTGTCTCTCTTTTTGACGAGTTTCCTCACTTTCTAGCCACTCCTTCTTGGTGTTGCATTTTCAATGTCGCGTAGTATATATATATATAGAGAGAGAGAGAATACATACTCGTAAATATGCTTATATAGTGATGAAATTCGCTGTTTTTTAATGAGTTATTAAATAGTAATTTATCAAACACCCCTGAATATACTTTTCGAATTTTGTAAAAACAGAATTAAAGCAATAATTCGTAAAAAAATTTACACACACAGATGGAAATTTGGGTTTGCTAAAATTTAGGCATAATCAGGAATTGTTGTGACAGGTAGTCGATAAAGGCCAGATATAACGAACCAAACAAATGCTTATCAAAGGTGACACTCCAATACATTTTGAAGGTCACTCGTTATTCATGCGTGTTGTTCAAAATTGGCATTTCACCCCAAGAAACAGTTAACAAGTCTGGAACAGATAATAAAAATTTAAAAATTTCTTACTGATGTAGTAGTCTACAGTACTTTGGAATTCAATGATTTCCAATAGATGCAAATTGATAATAAGGCAACGCAATCAGCAGAATTTGAAGACAGCATATGGCTCAAATGTTTGTCGATTTGAAGCCAAAACTTGAGAATCTGGAAATAAATCGCTTGGACAGTGAAGAAAAACACCACAATCAACAGGTAATTTTGAGTACTTGAAACAGATTACCTCTACACTACTACACCCTAAAATATCTAGCGATAGCTTTGTAACGCCTGTTCTTCAAGATTTAATTCAACTGCCATCTTTTCTAAACGCAGTCAACAAAAAAACTCAAATTGAAGACATGCAAGAACAAGATAAAATACTTTATTAATATTCTCTTAAAAATAGATAAGCTCTCTCTCTCTCTCTAGTCCCACTTAATTCCTTTAAGTTTAAATTATGATTTAAAATGGAAATCTGAGCTTACTTAATCACTCGTCCTGATTCAAACACTTCTCACCAACAACCTATTCTTATATCAACTCTTTAACTAGAATTCGCTTCAATCCAAAAGGGTAATTAAGATGCTTCAAACCAAATTACAATATCTATCAACATGACGTTATCTTCTGTTCCCCCCCTTCCAATTGTATTTCATTTAAATATTATCTTTAATTCAATTCACTGAACTTCTGTCTTCATCTAATTTACCTAATCACGTTTCATTTTGTCTGGGAAGAAATTTAAATTTTTATGCAATTCATTTACTATAAAGTCTCCGACATTAGTGAAGAGAAATTTTTCAAATAAATTGTCACACTAATCATTTTTCCGAAAACGTACTTTTGTGAAATCTTATCCTCAGTGTTAAATAATATTAAAATCAATAGTTAAAAGAAATCGTCTGACAAACGAAGTTAGTATGCTTAACGTGTACGAAATACCAACCTTCAGTTGAAAATTTAGAAAACGAAATTCAGCAACAAGAAAGCTACTAATGTAAATAAATTATTTGGTTTTTTTTTTTTTTTTAATAAATACCAAAAAAATATAATTCTTTTTTGGAGGGGAGGGAGGCTAAAGCTGAAAATAACACAAAATTATGTGTATTTCTAGATCTTGACGGTAACCGAATTATGCAAGGTTTTTTAAGAATTTTGATCCACCAAGTTGAAAGTTTCGGCACCTTTGATGGAGGTCAACACGAAATTCGAGAAATATCAATATTTATTTTTAAAAAATACCGAAATACCTGAAGCCTGAACACAAAACATAAAAGTTTCAGTAGATTAGCAACCTTGTCTTAAGAAACAAAAGGTTTTTAGTTATTTTTCGTACCTACCACCTTAAATATCTATTGCTTTTCTTAAAGGTTGCTAAAATGCTCAGTATTCATACAAATACTAGAATATTATTTATAATCAATTGGTGAAACAGAAGAGCACCGATAAACTGAATCAGCGGTTAACCCAAAGCATTCCAGTAATGAGATTCATTTCCCCCCCCCTAAGTAGTAAGCCAACTTTAATAACTTTTTTAAACTTGCCAAACTAGGCTAGTTATTATAAGATGTGATTCAAAATATACACAGATTTGTATTTAACATAACTATTATAGTGCTCGTAAGACTGTAGTAAAATCTCTTCCCGTAAATTATTCGAAGAATCAGTTATCCGAGCATGCCCAATTGTTTCGGATAATCGAAACTCTACTATACTGTATACATAATTAATCAGAGAAAATAACAAGTAACCTCAAAAAACAAATTCAAAAAATTTAACTTCAGTTATAACAGAATTAATTGAAAAAAATCGGTAATTATCAAAATAAACAAACAAAATTAAAAATATTATTCTAAATTAAAAACATACAAAATATTATGATGAAAAAAAAAGGCTAGAAGTAGGTTGAAATACAAATTCTTTATAATTGTAATTCAAATAATATATATATATTCCGGTCAAGTGACGAGGGCGACACCTGAGCTGGCACCTCCCTCTCCTAATATCCACACCAACGGGAGGACTTTGGGCCCCGACAGATTTAACGTGAATCAGTCCTGGCTGGTCTTAAATGGCCAAGGCTCGAATCCGCAACTCAACGAAAACCGCCGACCTTGAGTCTGAAACCATGATCACTAGGCTACCGTGGCCATTTATTGAAGTTGCTTCAAACAGAGAATGATTAGACAGGAAGACAAGCTAATAAATAAAAACAAAGAAAAAGAGCAATGCAGCTGTGATTGTGAAATTTTGAACAATCAAATTCCCAATGAATATACTTAACCTTTTAAGTCCCTTCAAAAACTGAGTAATATTCCAACAAATAATTAGCTTGTTCAAAATTTTCTAGAAAAAATGCAAAGAAAAGCACAACTGGGCCTTTGTCAAAATATATATATATATATATCCTATTTTTAAGAGTGTAAATTATCTCACCATTATATTTCATTAAGTATCTGCTTTAAGAAGTGCAGAGTATCGTATTTTAATATTTAAGTATATTATATATGATATATTTCTCATTTGTTTAGCATTTTACAACTTTTTTTTATTTAGAGAATGAATTATCTAATTATTGATTTTTATTAGAAAACTTATTTGAGTATATGAATTATTACATTTTGAATTTTATTACGTATCTCATTTTTGTGAGTTTCAATAATATAATTTCACTATTTCCCAATATTAATTTGGGAAATTATAATTTTTGGATAATGAATGTTTATGTTCTAGTAATTAATGTCACAAAGTATTCAATCTGTATATCGCCTTAAATGCTGGAAATTATTATGTTTTTATATGAATAAGTTTGTTCTATTAATGAACAGTAAAAGGGTTAATATACGTACATTTGAAATGTTACAATATTAAGTTCAAACTAATATTTTGAATAATTGGACAATGAACAATATTTGAGCTTTGACCAATCTATAATGTGAATTTAAATGTAAATTATTACTATAAAAACAAACATTCTTCAAAGTGAATCCTGATAATTAGAATTATTATAGAGTGTCACACTCCAGACTAAATCGTGCTCGTTAGTGAGTGGTTTTATTAACGATGCACGAGGGCTATTGGCGAAGGATCTCGTAATTTTGAACCTTGGTCAAGTAATGAGGACATCTGACCTGGCACCTCTCTCTCATTCCACATCACGCCATAGGGAGAACTTTGGGCCTCGACAGATTCACAATGCATCAGTCCCGGCTGCATGGCGGATCTAAAGTGGCATCAAGGCTCGAACCCACGACTCAACGAAAACCGTCAGCCAAGAATCTGCGACCACGACCACAAGGCCCTTACGGCCACCGTACTCGTTAGTAAACAGCACTTGAATCCAATCACGTTGCACCCAATCTCGACGCTCAACAGCTATCTTCAAGCCGCACGATGTCCTGAAGTTCACCGAATACGCACCATTGGCATACGTGCATACAAATTCACCCTGATGAAGCCCATTTGGCTTGACACCTTTCATCCTATTGCGTGTTTTAGCAGCCTATTCTGTCTCGACGAGCCATTAAAAGTATATATCAGTCATCAGTTGCTATGGTGCCATGTGGTTTAATTTAGTTTTTTACTAACGTCGCACTAGAAGCAACACGAGGATTATTGTGGTACCATGTGGACTTCTAGCAATTCCGTTTCTTTGAATTCCAATCTTGAAATGACAACTTCTTGCCACTCAAAACAACGTGTTACAGTTCTTTGTGTTTGTACAGATTCAAATCTCACTATAATACGCCAAGCCATGAATTATGGTAAATCACGTGGTTGTGACATTTTCAAGACACCTTTTCTCAAAACAAAAGTTGAACAATTGAATTTCACAGCTGAGATAGAGAGGGGGGGGGGGGAAGCACTTGCAAAATCACGATTTTTGCACTTATAACCTTTTTCTAGTTTTTGACACATCATGAACGCTAATTTGCATTAAAATTTTCTTCTTTTGCAAATTTTTAAATTATGGATATTTTATTTATCATTAGTTACCGATGTAATTATTTGCCTATTTAAATGAAAACTATGCCTTCCCCTAATATAGTATATTGTCTGGAGAGAAGAAACATTGGGAGTTGATGCAAAAAAACAAAAAAAAAAACTTCACGTTCGGGCATATTCTGCAATTCAGCAGAAATGTAAGCCATGCAAATTGAAATATTAATTCCAGAGTCACTATTTTGAATAATAGTTTTTATCACACAAACAATTTATAGTAAATACATTAGAATTAAATAAATAAACCGTGATATTAATCAAGAATCAGAATATGAGAATATCTAGTGATCATTTCAAAGAACACAAGAAAAACCAATACTGAATACAAACACATCAGAAGATGGCTGAATATATCAGTGTATTATGTGTCGAGTAAAATCATACAACATCGATGTGAACTATGAGGAAAGAATGACACACAAATTGGTGACCTAGCCACAGAAATGCACTACGATCCAAAAACAATTAAAAAGGTTTTTTTTCTTTTTTCTTAATTTCACATAAATCTCAAAAGAAAAATACAGGAATGTGTTATTTGACATGCTACTTCGACTGTTTAAAAAAGTTTATTTGTAATTGTAAAGGACAGACGATTACAAGATTTCTTTTCTTTTTTTGATAGATGAAACACAAATTATCTCCACCAAAAAGATTCTTTCAAAACTAAATGACTATGCAAAGATTAAAATACACAGCCCATAGTTTAAGATCAATATATGAAAAATTTTAAGTTGCTGCATACTGGTATCAGCAAGGATCAAGGGAAAGATTATTAATTTTCTTATGTTATAAAGTACAGTTTTATTTTATGAAATGAATAAAAGTCATTCTTCAATTATACAATATATTAAATTACAGCAACATAATTTGTATGCAAATCCATAAGAAATTACAAAATGTAACTTTATAATAATAAATAGTTCCAATTTTTTTCAAAAAGTAAATAGAATAACGTTCTTGTAAATAGAAAGTTTAGTTTTACAGTGCTTTTCTCCCAAAATTACTTAATAAACCAATCTTCTTCGACATTTTTGCAGCAGATGGTCAAGTCAATCACAAAAAGTTGCCACAGTAATAATTTTGAAAACATTCATTTCAAATTACTTCCATCACTATAAATTTAATAATAAAAAAAAAAAACTTTAATAATATAAATCAATTTTGAATAAGTATATTTTAAAATCAAGTTTGAATACACATACAAATTAGTACATACAAGTAATTAAGTAATTGAAACTTCTGGATATTAAATATCTTCAAAAATTTAACGCCTCAAAAAAAATTACATTCTCATATCTCTTTTTTTCTTTAATTAAGCTATGTTAAGACTACAGATAGTCTAAAATAACTCTTTTTTTTAAATAAATATGAAACATACTGTAGCTTCTGTAGACCAAGATCAGACATTACAAAATATAAACAACTATTAAAGTATAAATTCATTCTTCAGAAATGTTCAAAGTTGACATTCTTTTTTAAAAAGATTTAGATATGAAACGTACAGCATAGCATACATATGCTTTGATTGATTGTTTATTAATGCCACAATAAGAAGCAAGATGAGCACTATTGGTGATGAACCTTGTAATTTAAAACCTCAGTATAATGATGAGAACAACACCTGAACTGGCATCTCCCACTTGTGGAGAACATGGAGCCTCGAAGGATTAAAAGTGCATCAGCCTCACTATGAATGAATGTAAAGTTTATTGGCGCAAGAGCCAGATATGGCTATGCTGCACCAAACAAGATTAAACTGTGGTCTAGACGTGAAGTTGAAAAAAAGGTAAAAATGGTTGACAAGAAGGAGGGTCGAAAATAGAGAAGGATCGCTAGGGTATCCCGGGAGTGCGTCACCCGTGTTTACCAAAGACAGTAAACCCCATTGGAAAGAAAAAGATCACTAAGGTGCCTCGGGGTCATGATGCCCGTACTTACCTGAAGAAGGCAAGTCCCTGAGGTCCCCTGATATCAGCCTCACTATATGGCGAGTCTTTACAACATCAGAACTTGAGCCAATTGTTTGACAAAATAACGCTGGCTGCAAGTTCAAAACCATGATGACAAGTCTACAGCAGCCATGACATAAAAATGCAAGGATAGAGCTAGTAATCAGTAGTATTGCCATTAAAAACTTCTGAGCCAAAAAAAAAAAAAGAAAGAAAGAAAGATACAGACTTTTTTTTAATTAAATCATAAAATTTTGAAACGGTCAGAAATTGTGAACCAATATACTTATACAAATTTAAAGCCTTTTTAAAATGAAAAATTTATACCAAAATTGTATTTAAAAATCATCAGGTGAGTTTGAGAAATAAGTTAGTAACATAAAATATTAAATTCATGGTTCTCAAGAAAATTGTTAAAAAAAAGTATGTTTGTTTAAAAAATAAAATATGAAAATGCAAGAGTATTTGCAATATTTTACTGTAAATTTTAGAATCTTATTTGAACATATAATTTTATTTCCAACAAATTAAATATTTAATGTAAAGTTACTTATATTATATAAATAGATAAATTGTCAGGCAACACCCGCGAGACTGGAACAAATTGCCAATATATAAAGATCTCAATTCACAAACTAACATAGCAATTCATACCCTTACACTTTGCTTACTTATGTCTTAATAGTAATTGCTTTCAAATCATGGTACAGCAAATGACTTCTAGGGAATACACAAGTATACTAATTTTTAAGAAATTAGCTTTTTTATAAATAGATTAGGAACAGTACATTTATCAAAAAATGATTCTTAAGAGTAGTGATCAAGATTTACACAAAAATTTTGAAAGTAATCGAATTAGATTTAGAGATTCAAATACACTGAAATAGTAATTGAAAATAAGAACTTAATTTAAAAATTGTTGTCACAGAATTAAAAACTCATAATAATATCAAAGATTTTACTTAATAACATTTATTTGTAGTTCGGGTATAAATACTGCATTATATATTTTTTCCAATGCAAACGATTTTTAGAATGTTTAGGAAACACAAATATTTAGTCATCTTGAATATAGTCAGAAAAATATTCTTTAAATAAAAAAATAATTTAATTTGATTAATCTTATCTTACACCAGAGACCAGACTGTCAACTTTCTGAGCAAATGAGATAAAAGGAAGGCAGAGGTCAGAAACTCACTATTTTTAAGTACTGTATTTTGGAGTCACATCAGAAATTTTAGTAATGATCAGGAATTAAATGAAGAAAAATTAAGATCAAACAGAACAACGAAGAGAAAGTTTGAGAACCACTGTGCAAGAGAGCCTTAAGTCAAAATACACATACATATAAGCATGTTCAGTATCATTAACCCATTTATGCCTATCGTCCTTTTAAAAGGACGCTTACGTAGTTAACTCAAAATCAATGAATTTTATTATTTTTTTTTATCGAATTAGCAAAAGACCATGATAAAGTTTTGCATTTGTTATTATCCAGTAGAAGGCAGCGCTTTATCAATATTATATTTCAGTTATGAAATTCTAAATTCAGAGTTGATCGTTCTTTAGTTTTTCAAAATAGCGCCACATAAAAAGTAAGATTATTTTATTGTTTTTCAATGCTGCGAAAATATTTTATGCTATAATCATAGTCGATCCTCATTTCTAAAATATGTATCGTTCAAAATCATTAAATTTTTTTTAACACTCGTATTTTCTAGTGTGGACCGTTTTATATATATATATAAGATGCTAGACAAGAATGGGTCCAGGTTTTACTTATCTGTTACACTATACGAATGCGCTTTTTCTTCTCAATTAATAACCTTTTCAAGCCATAATCAAGAGGAATTGTTATTTATTTTTAGAAAAATAATTTTTATACATAATAATTAAGTATTCCTTGTTTATGAAAATAATTTCAAAATAGATGTTCTGTTAATCAAGGAATAATTAAAAAATAGGAATTCTGATTGGTGAATCAGACAATGAAGGCGGACATGAAATTCTTTCTCATAATAGAAAGCGAATAAAAAAAAAAGCAGATTCCCCATAAAATTCGAAACTGGTCAAGAAATGAATTGCTGGAAAATAATACCTTTCAACTAACATGGAATGATGCAAAACCACCTTTTTTGAACACATACACAGTTTTCTCCCACACTTTTATCTGAGCTCTTCCATGATGAAATAATTGAACACATTTTAGAACAATTGGTTTTGTATGCTGGTCAAAAAGGAGACAGTGATTTTGTTATTGGTGCTGAAGAGATGATTTTTTTTTTTTTTTGCTATCCTATTTCACTGGTGGATATGTTCTCCCAAGACGAATGTACTACGAAAATTCGAGTGATGTAAAGAATAATGAGATTTCGGAAGCTATACTACGGTGTAGATTTGAGAAAATAATGCAATATCTGCACTTTGCTGGCAACAGCCATTTAAATAAAAAAAGACAAGATGGTTAAGTTGCATCCACTTTTTAATCACTTGAATGAAATATTCTTAATATATTTTCAAAAGGAGCTCAGTTATCTGTTGATAAGAATATGGTCCTATACTTAGGACACCTGGTTGTAAATAGTTTATAAAAGGAAAACTTGTCTGATTCCTGTACAGAGTTTGGTGCCTAAATACTAAACTTGGATATCTAGTACAATTTGAGCCATACACAGGTGAGGAAACTGTTTTGGATGAATATGGAATCAGCATGGAAGGTGCAGTTGTTCTGGATCTGATTTCCAAGTTACCAGAAAATAAAAAAATATGACTCATTTTTTGATAATCTTTTTACATCAAATATTTTATCGATGAGTAAACAGAAAAAGAATGAGAGCGCATGGCACTAACGAGTTAATAGAACTGAAAAATCTCCAAACATTTAAAAATGGTTCGGTGGAATGACAATAACAGTAATGTTACTTTATTGTCTAACCATTATGGTTTTGAACCTATAGTTCAGACGAAATGCTCGTTGAATATTGATAAAAGATTTGTAGAGATTGACTAACCATATATTGTGCCTCAATATAAATTTATGGGAGGCACTGATAGTACAGATCAAAAAATTTCACAATATCGGTGTTCCATACGGTCTAAAAATGCTGGTGGCCACTATTTTTGTTTAGCTTAGAAGCATCAATACAAAATGCATGGTTACTCCGCAGATTATGCTCTTCAAATCTATTACAAAATGGGTCTCCTCCAGTTTAGAAGAGAAATCTGTCAGACATATTTTTCCAAGTACAGTAAGAGACTATATAACAGTCTGGCTGCGGAAAAACTAAAAAAAAACTTACAAAACAGTTCCCGAGGATGTACAGTATGACGGAAAAGATCATTTAATCGTTGTGAATGTGATGCAGATAAATGCACCTACTGCGGCAAAAAATCTACTAGGAAATGAAATAAATGTTCAGTTGGATAAAACGATAAATGCTTTGAAATACTTCACAGTAAATAAATTGTACATAAATTGAGTAAAAAAATTACAAATAGTATTTTTTATAATTGTTTATAATTATAATTTTTTATATTCTTATTAATCCCTTCTCATATGTAAATTTGGATGTATAAGTGTGTAAAATTTATCATAACACTTAATTTTTCTAAATGTGTGCCTTTTTAGCTATTATTTTTCAATTTTAGCTTTTTAAATTGTAATTCCTTAAAAATGATTAAAATACAATTTAAACTCCTTGGGTTTATTTTCTGAGGCTTTTCACAGAATTCCCCATTATGTAGATTAAAAATTAAAATTTTAATGCAGGTTTTTTTTTATTATTTTTTCAATTCATTTTGCATATGTACAAACATAATTAGCTTAAAAAAGTTAAAGAATTCTATGTTGAGTATTAATGGATTAAAATTCAATTACATTTTTTTCATGGGGGAGTAACAAAATAAAGAGCAAAGTTATCTCTATTAAACATATACAAGTAAAGATAAGGAATAAGCAATGTTTGGAAATTTTAATTATCAAAATTACATAACACAATTTTAGTTCAAAATACGAAGGAAACAAATTGTACTTAGAATACATACACACACATATTTATATATGATTAAAAAATGAAATTCTGGGGGGGAAAAAAATCACACAAAACTAAAAAAAAAAACTTTTATTTACAAACTGAAAATATTTTCAGTTTAGGAATATAGTCTTATTGTGTTATCAGATGTACAAAACACCCAAGGTCTTTGAGGATGAAAGCAAAGGTCCAAACTTATTCCATGACCTTTTAAGATCTTCACAGGAATTATCAAAGGATTCTGCAGTAAATCACTGTAACAGAGAAAAAAAAATTCTAATACAGGCACACAAGAATTAGGAGAACACAGAAATATACATAAATATGATGTCAAATGCTTTAAATAAAAGCAGCTAATCAAAACAAATGTTAAAAGTAGAAGATGAATTAGAAAGATATCTAAATTATGCTTATTAAGAAATTTCTATCAATCATCATTCAATATAATAATAAAGTTTGCTTTATGATATTTAACATTTTAAAACTAATTAATATCAAAAAAATAAAAATTGTACTCTTCTACAAAATGAAACATATAATTAGGAAAACTTATCAATTTCTATGTCTACATTCTTAATGAAAAAAAAACTACAGCAATTTTATTTTTTCCCAAACTAATAAAAACATCTAATCTTCTTTGTCTTAATCCTTGTAGAATATGAAGAATCTGGTCGAAACAAGCATATTTTCAGTAATAATTTTTGCTTTCATAGTCAAAAATATATAAACTTATATCCTATAATTACGATTATATAGAATAATTCAATTCATGTGAATAGATTTTTTTAAAATTACGATAAATTTTAAATTTGCTTCAATTTACTAAATATTTTAATTGTAATAATCTTATGGTTTCCTGAAAAACTTATGGTATTCCATTAAATTATTTTGCTAGATTCTTAAGTTTGTTTTAGAGGGAGTAGGGAGAATCCATTTTAACATAGAATTCAAAAAAATAATAAATTTAAAATAATGAATATAAATCAATTCACAAACAAACAAAAATTAATTTTAAGGGCTCAAATCACATGTGTGATTAAAGCAATATCAGTACTTTCATATAATTATCTTTTATTTTTCATTTAAAAGAAATTTAACAAAAGGTGCAAATGTAAATTTAAACACATTCTGATAATGCAGTTATGTAAAAGTACTAAAATCAGCATCATATTCAGGTAATATAGGTACATGGAATATTACAATCAAAATTTGAAAGCAATGATTAAATTCTTGTTTGATTTTAATAAATGTTTAATAGAGTACTTCCAACTAATTTATACTCCCTATGACTTCTTAAATAAAAATGTAATCTAAAAATTAACTATGAAATTTTTATTACAATATTATCTGATGATGTGGCCCATTAAAAATTATGAAGAATAAACAAATAATTGAATTTAACTATTCATATTTATTCTTAATTAGATACAGTTATTAATTCACACACAAAGAAAAGGATTCCTTAAGAATTATAAAATTAATCAACCATTAATTTTATAATTCTTAACTTCTTTTCATTTGAAATTAAGTTTAGAGCAACAATATAAGATTGACAATAGTTTTTTTTTAAATTTCTAATGGCAAGGATAATATCAACATAAAAGTTAGAACAGATAAATGAAGCAACCAAAGTCAAGTGCCTCAAGAATTCTCTTGAATGCTAGCAAAACACCATTTCTGAGCCACCACGAAGAGATGCACATGGACAGAGGTGATCTCTATTCATTGGATCTGCTGAATTACATGTAAGTCAGTCAAGATTTGTAAAATCCTGGGCAGCATTCTTATAATGACAAAATGGTCTACATTTCTCTGCTATTTTTCTCAGATACAGAAAATTTTATTGTTTCTTAAATTTTTCAATATCTTATTCTTCACAATAGATATTTTAAATACATACCTGTACACCATTCCATGGCATATAATAACAGATCCATCATCAGATGTAGATGCAAATAATGGATACCTTTTATGGAAACCAACTTGTCTAATAGCCTTGGTGTGATGTCTTCAAAACAAAATAGATAACATTAAAACAAAGAAACACAAATATACAGAGGAGATAAAACTTGGAGAGAAGTATAAAATTTTTTAACCATACATTTAGTAATATTTTGATAATTTCTTATTCTCTTAAATACTACTGAATGTTTTTATTCATACATTTGCAATAAATGAAGGACAATACTTAATTCCAAAAATTAATAGATATTTTAGAACAGAATTAGAATAAAAAGGTTTACATAAAATAGTCTTGCTAGTTAAATATATTAATTTAAAAGAAGTAAAGTTCATTTATGCAGAACATCAGTTGTTGATTTTTAATTTAAGTAATAAATTCATAAATTATTTATAAAAATACAAGATACTGGCTAATGATATGATGCAAGAAATGTATATTTTACAATACATTCTTTTAAAAAGCAAACAGTCCTACAAGATTATTAGTTCCCCTAATGAAACAAAACTCAGCAAAAACTTATAGTTCAATAGCAATTTTCCAAAACAAAAATTAACTTTTTAAGAAGTAATACACATTGTCAAAAAGACTTCTAATCTTGCTACACTCACTAGTAATTTGAAAGACACAATTAATAAATATTATTTAATTTAGAAAATAATATAACTTTATTTTCCTTCAATTTTCTTTTAAAGAGAAAAATTATCAATGGTAAAATGAATTTCTTATAATCACTGGATATCTGAAACTAATTCATAATTAATGCTGAAAATACAATTAACAGTACAAATGCATTAATACATATTTCTTTTTAAATTCTGAAACTAATCAAATATATCAGAGATATTAATATTTTACCTCAAAGTCTTGTAAGGATTGGGAGACAATTCTATATCAAACCAGTTTACTTTGCTGTCGTAGCTTCCAATTATTAGATTATCTCCTATAAATCAATAATGAAAACTATTAAAATTGAAAATAATAACATTATAATAGCATACACACACAAAGACAGTTTAAAGAAAACAGATATATAAAATTTATAAATGAAAAAAGCATAATTTATCTACAGAAATTATGAGTGAAACATTCCTTACACTTTAAACAAGTTTAAAGAATCACAAGTTATTTTACATCTTGTTTTATTAATAAATATTTTGAAGTAAAAAAAAAAAAAAAAACATTATAAAGAACATTTTAAATATAAGTTATCACATCCTTTTAAATAAGTCTCCAAGAGAAAATAATTTGACAAAAAATAACCAAATTTTTATAGCCACTATCCGATTCTTATTAGGCTATTCTTATATAAAAATGCTTCAGAATTAAATATATGAAATAAAAAAAGAGGAAAAAAAGAATTAAAAAACTATATATTGTATATTATAAATTATTAATAAATAAAAACCCCAGGAAACTTTTAACATTTTAATAAATATTGATTAAAATAGTCAAGGTATCTTTATTTTTTATACATGAAACTTTTTCTTAAGTAACAGACAAATAAAATTTAAATCATGCATAATTTTATTTTTCTTTGCTGAAAGTTATACAAATATTTTTTAAAAAAATTTATAAATATCTTAACCTCTAAAAAATGTTGCAGGATCAAAGATAGAACACTTTTTCAAGTCATAAAAGACATCAATATTGATATTTTTTATTTCACTATCAAATCGAGAAAAGACGACTTTAATACACTATTAATTTATGTTTGTAATCTATTTTCTTTTAAATAGAATATACACAATATTTCTTTTCTTATACTTTAGTGACAAATTAAGGTCTCATTGAGGTTGATTATGAGAAAAATTACATATGAATGTTCCTAAATAGTCAATATGCATTTTAATTAAGATGGCCATTTCTTACCGATTTTGTCAGTACGTATTTATTTTTAGTCTTGTCCTAATTAATCAAAACATAATATATACTGATGGGAAGACAAAAAACAAAATGTATCAATGAAAAAAGCAATCTTAAATCAATTTCCAACATTGCCAATTCAAAAATAACGCATCTAATATTGTTCCAGGAACTTGCCCAACTGTGAAAAGCACATTACTAGTTTAATCTGTTTTGATTTCTTTCCATCAATCCTCAAAAGTTTACCTTAACACAGAATGGCAGCAATAGAAAAAATTGGAAGGATTCTCTAAGCCATCAAAACAATGTGTTATTTTATATATTTCAATTAAATATATTATATTTTTCAAATAAGAAGCTATGTTTACTATTATCTAAGTCAGTGAACTATCAAGAATGTATTTTTAATGATGATTTGAAAATGTAACACTACTATTTGTTACAGCAAGTTCCATTGATAACAGTGAGGTTGAATGTGTATAATATAAGAACGAGCTTTATATTGCAAAATAATAAGAGAGCTGGTGCTGAAAAACACATTCAAACTACCAAACATAAATATGCCTTGTGTATTTTTTGAATAAGGAAGTTCTTGGATTTTACTGAATAATATGAACTTATACATGTATAAGAGAAGCAAAAGACTGAAAAAATTGACATCTTTACAAAACTAAAAAGAAATCTGAATGGAAGATAGCAAATAGACATTTGTTGCAATACACGTTTTGGATAATTCTATGCAGACTGCAACTGGTATACAAACTAGTGATGCATAAATATTTATTACTAAGATTTAGTAATGCTTTTTTATATACATATTGCAGGTTAACGAATTTTAAAAAGTGTGAATTTGTAGGTATAAACAAAGTTTGAGATATAGCACCACAAGGTGATTAACGTTATGGCTTGCTATTAAGTGTATACATATATATGGATGCCTTAAAAGCCTGCTTTTTGTTAAACGAAAAGTGCCCCACAATTATTAAAAATTATTTTGATAACCTCCCAAAAAGAATCTCATACTCCACACAAGACATTGTTGTCATGCCTTTCACCAGATTACTCATAAAGTGTATTTTGCTGTCACTTTTACTATTTCATGCATATTGCTTTCATTTTTACTATCAATTTAGTCTTATAGGATAAGTAAGTTAAAGGGTAAATAAATGCAATTGGGTAATTGTAAATTAATTGAATTTGTTACGTACAACTTTAAATTAAATTTTAGAGATAGACAATCACGCTGGAAGAAAAGACAATTTACACACAGAAAACATTTTATACGCAGAAAAAAATATTCTAAATGCTTAAACTTATTAAAAATATTAATTTCAATAATATTTTCCAGATTATAAATATAAAATAAACAAAAATATGAAATAAAAAAATGACAAAAATAAATAAATAAGAGGTTCAAAATAGGACAGGAGATTTCTGCTATAGAAAGTTTCTACAGCCACCTTAAAACAAAACTAGCATGAAGAAAGCAAATTTTTTTTCTTGCCATTAGAAATGCTGTAGAAGAAAGTAGGACTCAATGAAAAATTGGTGGAATTTTATAGCACATATCTTTAGCATCTAATGGAATTTGAAAGTCATTTTCTGCAAATGGAAAAACTTAGCTGGAATTTATTAAATACCTAGCCCACTCGTGACAACATTCATGTATGCGGCGATTATATTCTTCAGAATTTTTCTGAAATCAATTTGTTTAAAGACTTTTGATTGTATCATCTGTTCTGCGCTACACCTACAAGAAGAAAACACTGTCCATCAAAGACAAAATTCTGTATAACTTAACATATGGAATGAAATAGTTAGATATCAAAGAAAATGATATTTCCTACTAAAATATTGAGAAATTGTTGGTAGAAATTGTTCAGTTTGGATGCAGATATGTGCAGTCTGTTCCAAAGGACTAACATGACTACTGAGCATGTTCTTAGGTTAATGACAAACATAGACGACGAAAGATAAAACTAAATTATGAGCTGAAACTCAAAAATGCACATTAATAAGTAATTACAATTTTAACCTCACTTTCATGGAATTTTATCCAAAAATGTATAAAATAATTTTTTATTGAAATCAATTCATTCTTCAGTAAAATATAAGAAAGAGTTTTTCTGAAGTGTTAGATGATGGTGCAACAGTATTAAATTTGCTTCGGTAGAATTCTCTTAACTATATATGTTACAATACACATCATATTTTCATTTCCATTTTCAATCCTATATACCAATCAAAATGCACTATTAGTCATAAAAAATTTTTTATTAGTTTTAGTTAAAATCTTTCTCCCTAAAAGTGTGTTCTGACATGTAATTTTTAAAACAATGTCCCTGAGTAAATGTACAGCAACATGAACTTATCTTCATATTAGAATATTTTTCTAAGTGAGTAAAGTTTCTAAATTTAAGTTACATTTTATAATTATACACAAAAAAAGGTTTTAAAATGCCATAGATTGAAGACATTGTTGTAATGATTTTGGAACTTGGCAATATTTCTAACAACCAAATGCTTGTTTAGGTGTAAGGAAATTTCTAGCCTCAGCAAAGCTTGGTTCTTGATAAACGACATAACTCCTAGAAAGTTCAATCCATCATTTTACCAGACTATAAAAGGTGGATAGCTGCTCTTAAGTCAACTTTAAAAGTGTTGTGTCTGAGCTAATCAGTGTGGTAAAGCCTAGTGAACTTTATGATCTTCATGCTCTATTGTTATTGAGTCAATAAAAGTGTACTTCTTTACATATTTTAATTTTTGACTTTAAACTATAGATAATAGCTATAAATTAAATTACTTCAATCCAAAAAACCTACATTTGTGCCTCCTTTTGCAAGTAAGAAGGCGATACTCGGCAAAACAACAAAATTCTCAAAAATAACTGCACAATAAATATATAGAATAATCATACCTTGAGGATGAATAGCCATACTTGATATCCAGCGACAATTTCCAACTATTGTTTTTGATACTTCTTGCTTTATTAGATTGTATGATTTTATAGTCTTAAGGGTAGCCATAAAGAAAAAGGGTCGCAAGGGATGAAACATTACACATTGGACATTGCCTTTTATTTTTTCAAATGGAAACTGAAATAAAGGACAATAAAAACTTTTATTATTTAATTAACTTATAAATCATAATGATTTTTGTTAAAATTAATTTTATTCTTATTAATGAATGAAATTACCTGTGATTGAAACTTTGAAAGTTGATGTATCACTATAGATTTGGAAGCAGCGTTTTTAACAACAACAGAGAAGTAATCTCCTTTAGCATGCCATACTACTTGCTTCACTTCATTGGGATGAGAAATAATTAATCTTATTCCAAGAGCTTTCTGTTTTTCAGATGGTCCAGTCCATGTTATAATTTCTAAATAATTTTATCTCAATTAAATATTTCATCTCAATAAACATTATATAATAAAACATTATCTGAATTTCAAAGGAATAATTTATATATCACATGTATACAGTAAAACTTAATATAGTTAACAGAATATATAGTTAGAAGCAAATACCTGTGAATTTAAATGCTAAATACAAGTTGATCAAAACTGAAGAACAATTTATAATTAAAATTAAAAAAAAAATCACAAAATTCATATATTTTAATAAAATGGTTATTTTACTATTTACTTGTTAGCATAATCTCATACTCAAAAATTAATTACAAACCCTTTTCAGATGGATCTTCCACAAAAGAGCTTAAAATAGTATCTGTATTGCTGATTACAACCTTATCTCCCAATTTGGTATTTATAATATATACCTTTGAGCCTCTGAAAAGATATAAAAAAAGATTTCATACATAAAAAAGAAACATCATCAAAATAAATAAGCAGAATGAAAAAATTGCTTAATGTCACACAAAGAAATTAATTCATGATAACTAGAAATTTGAGAAAAAGATTTCTTTAAACAATTTTTAAATAATTTTTTGAAAGAACTGCAAGGCAAACATAATGGGCTTTTGTTCATTTCAATGGTGGGATTCAGTCAATTAATTCAAGGCAATTTGGATTCCTAATTTTTGAATGAATTCAGTGAATCAACTGTTAAAATAACACTTATAATTAAGGTTTTCTCTATGGTAAACACCTAGTCAGACAAATGTATAGGCCAATGTAAAGACAAATTTGCAATAAAGCAATGAAACTGTTACAAAATTATTTGTATTTAAGAAATAAAATTTTCCATTAATGAATACATAATCATTGAATATTAAAGAAACCAGGTGAAAATAAAACATAACATCATCAAGATATTAAACAAATTGGTTATGATTATACAGATTGGGCAGTGCAGCAAATTTAAATTAAAAGTATGACATTAAAAAAATCTCAATACTTTTAAAAGTAGAGATAAAAAAAAAATAACACAATAAACCACTTTTAAAAGTAAAAATTATCAAAATTTCTAATATCTCCCCTAATTACTATGTCATAAAAAGTTATTAATCATAAATTTTAATTTAAATTTTTAGTACATTTATTCGTTCAACAAATATACTTCAAAAACAGAGAATTGTTCCCAATAATTTATAAAATTTAATTCTATACATTTATTAATATTCCTAACTTTTTATACAAAATATACAAATGTTATGTACAACAGCAAATACAACGAACAGGGGAATTAACTAGTTAAAAAAAAAACATAATCTACGAATCAACTCTTTGAATTATAATATAAGTAATGCAAAAGAAACATTTACTTAAAAAACATCAGTTTTAATATTAAAATCAAAATTTTAGAAAACAGCAATTTTATCTCAACTTTCAATCAATCTAGAAATCAAACAAATCCCATTCAAATAATAAATTTCATTTAAATATTTCTTTTTAAAAAAACTCTTTAAAACTCACACAGAGACGAGAATCAAACTTAGAGAAAGACTTGGACACCAAGCCACTTGTTTGATTGGCTCTCCTAGATTTATAGTACGCATACAACGGCCAGTAAGAATTTCCCATATTTTAACAGTTTCATCATCTGAGCCTGAAAAGTAAATTTAGAAATACATTTCAATTATTTAAAATGTGATGTTTTAGCGTAATAATTTTGCCCAAATTTTGGAACATATTTTTGTGCAAAGTTTATGTAGCATCATAACTATATAAACTTGAATTATTAGGGCTTTCTAGATACATATTTCTAGTTACCACATTATGCCTAAAAATTCAAAATTATTTTACAAATAAATTACTTTTCCTTCAATCAAATAAAGTTAAATGATAATTTAACATTATAAAATAAATGCACGGAAAATATTTTATATAAAACAATTGGATAGATTTGAACAGAAAAGAGTATTATAATTTTTTACAGAAAGTAAAATAATAAATTATGTTATGCTCTCTACATATAGAGAATTCAGTAAAAAAAAATTATGTTAGAGAATATTTTTAAGTGAAAAAAAAATGAGCCAAGTTAAGGTTGTATTTTATAACATTGAGCCCGAATAAAAACAACATCAATTATGAGTTCAAAAATTAATTAATTTAAATACAACACCTGCATAAGTTGTAAAATTAATCTATCATTATTTTTTTTTTTTAATTATGGACATTTTTAGAGGAATTAGAATTCACAACATTTACAATGAAAAAAATTTAGTTGTGTAGTGGAAATCAGTAACTTACCTGAAACCAAAAATTGTCCACTGGGTTCAACAGAAATCGAACGAATCAATTTTTCATGTCCAGTATAAACCTTTTTAAAAAAAATTTATAATAAAGTAATTAAAATGCAGCGGTGCAAATACACAATGTTAATAAGCATCATGTTAACATAAATGAATCTTTACAATGAAAATATAAAAGTCCTCACTATAGCCAATTCGGAAGGGAAAGGCCGCAAATCTTTTGGTTTAGGAAGCTGAGGTATAAGATCATTCGGATCTATATTGACCTATAAAACAAAACACAGAAATTAAATTCATATTTTGAATATTACTTCTACATAATAATGTATAACAAAAGGTATATAATCGCTAAGATTTCATTATTAGGTAATGTTTAAAATATTTTAAATTAAGATCATTCTAATTTTCCATTCAAACATTAAATTTTTGTAATTTATACATAAAATGAATATTAATTTTAAAATTAATAATTTAATTATTAAAACTTTGATCCAGCTTTTGTATCTGTAAATTTAAAAAAAAAACCACATTTGAAGTCTTTTAACAATTTTAATGAAGGTAGATTACAATATGAAAATATTTACCACTGAACATTGCATTTTTAAATATCAAATTGATATGAATTACAAATTCATTACTTAATAAGTAATTGACGTTTCTTGTGAAAAACATTTATTCTATGACTAATTAATATTTGTTTTGTATACATTAATCCTTAAATAAAATTTGATATCAGAAATAATAAAAATTGACAAAAAGACTATATATTCTACAATAATTTTAGCAAGTTAAAATAATCAATCAAAATACATAATAATATAGATAAATGTCATTTTAAATTTACAAACCAATTCATTAGTTGATTTAAAAAAAATAGCATGAAACATATTTAAAACATTAATTAAAACTAATATAAAATTTACAGAAAAATATAAAATACTACTTATAATTTATGTACACAACTTTAATCCTTGTGCGTCAATTTTCATTAAATTTACAGAAAACACCCAAAAATTACATGCAGCATATTTTTTCATTAAAATATTTACATTTTCAAAATACAGATTTCTTATAATTAATACAACTACTACATAGAAGCAATTTATTTATTTCTCCAAAATATTTTATTAAAAAATCAAATTTATACAAAATAGTATACATATAACCATTAACTTTTTTAAAATACAACTAGAGGAATTAATGAATTTTTAATTATTTTTAAAAAAATTACATTTTCTTTAATTCAACAAATAATTTAATACAATGGAGAAAATATACATGTTAAAACTAAAGGTTTTACCCTTATTCGCCTATGTCTAGGACATAAATAAAGATCAAGACATCTTTCAAATGCTTCTTTAATAAAATTTGAATATGCTGGTGTTTGCCTGAGTGTTGGGTATTTCTTAGGTATAAAATCTAATTTTCTTTCATAAGGTTCTTGTTCTTTCCACTTGTCTTCCTATAAAAAAATACATGAGTAAATAATAGTTCAATGCAGACTAATTAAAACATGAGTACGAATGATTGTTTATTAAAGCCATACTTAGATGCAAAATGAGGACAATTTGTAATGGATCTTGTATTTTGAACCACATTCAAAAGAGTGAAACAACTGAATTGAGATCCATTCCCTGCAACTCCACACCACAAACATAAGGACATGGAGCCCAAACAGATTTAACATGCAATAGCTGTGCCAAATGACAGGTATATAGTGAAATTGGGACTCTTAACTCCTGGCTTGACAAAAATAATGCCAGCAGCAAGCGTACAACAATGATTACTTAGCTACCACAGCCGAAATTAAAACTTAGTACTTTATTCATGTGTCTAATACATTAAATTTTCATATTTTGTAAGCTGTATCAGTATATTGTTATATTTATTTAAAAACAATCTAAAATGCATGAAAAGGAATTAGAGTAAAGAGTATTAAAAAAAAATTTAAGATTACATATTTGTCAACAAAAACACTATTTATACCTAAGATTGAATAAATATATTCATAATCAAAACTTTTGCAATATTAGATCAAATTATTAAATAGAGTTTTTATTTTATTTGTCAAATAATTTTACCTATTTTAAATTTCCATGCAATATAAATGCAAAAATATACAAAAGTGAAGAAAATGTAACTTTTAATTAATCTACAGATTTTATATTAATTTAAATATTCCTACAGTTGAATTGCACATAACATATATGATATATTCTACTGCTTTAAATCCCAAGTTATAACAGTAAGTTATTACAAGTAAGATAACAGCACATTTCCTAGTAATGTGATTCATGAAAAATTTCTTAAACACTATTTTACTCTTTACCTGTCATAGTTCTCAAAAAACAAATAAAATTTTAAATTTCCAATGATTTAAAAATAATTTTTGAAATTGTTTTGTATTAAAAGTGTGTATGTGTTGAAAATTTCTGGGAAAAAAAATTCAAATATAAAGTTCTACTGAAATTGGATCCTGCACAAGATATTAAAAATATTTAATCTGATTAAATTCCATAAGGATATTTTTTCTACAAAATGAAACTCGTTATTACAAAGCAGAATACTACATAATACTAAATGTCATTTTTGACTGACTACTAATTCTTACAATACAAGATAAACTCTTAAAATTGACTCTTTATTCCATAAGGCATGAATTAAAAAAACATTGTTATTTTTTAAACTAAAGAATGAGATGCCAATGCAGTATTTTATTACTAATATCAATTAATTCTTACTTCCTCTGCAGTGAATAAATACTCTGGAGGTGGATTATAAGATTCTTCATGTCCCGGTAATTTTCTTTTAGGTGCAGGAATTCTATGTTGTAGGTGCTTAGATTCATCTGCCTGTGGAAAAAGCAAGAGACCAAAACTCATAACTAAAATTAGTTTTCATTCAAGGTGAGAGAGATGGGAGGAGAGAGAGATTGCTAGCAAATAAAATTTACAAAGAATTTTTACAATCATATCACCATTTAAAAAAAAATTAGCACATTTTATTGATGATAATTAATAAACATTATATTGCACTATTCCTGTGATGGTTTTGTGTACTTCTGTTTCCCCTTCCAAATCTTCCAGCAAAAATGATATATTAAGTTAGTTTTTTGATATAATTATTGTTAAATTTAACTGTTGAAAAATAACTTGTAAAATAATTTTATCTTAATATTTAAAAAGTAACAGTCAACAATTTTGACAGAAATAATTTTAATCAGATTTATATCACTACTTCTAGGTAACTATACTGCCAACTTTATCTTTAAATTTACAGGAAACTTGCAAGTGTATAAGAAACAAATATTTTTAGAAAGGATTAATTACAATAAAGTGCTGCAATTATAAAAGAATATACATTTTTTTTCCTTCATAAAAAGAATATTTATTACATCAATCTATATAAATATATTATTTATCTTCACAACATTGAATAATTCTAAAAAGGATTAGCTTGGAATTCTTAAAAAATTTATATATGTATATACAAAATTAATTAAATATCCACTAAATAAATAAATTAAAAAAAGAAAAAGATATGTCACTTACTACATCCGATTCCCACAGTAAATAAAATTGTTCTTTTTTTTCTTTCTGAATTCGAGGTTTGATCCATCCCATTTTGATAGCATGCACAAGTTTAGATACCTAAATAGAAATAAAAACTTCTTCAATGCAACACAAAATACTTATGAATATTTAATATTTCAAACAATATTTTTCAAGAAGAGGCATTATTTGCAAATGTTAAACAATTTTATGCATAACAATATTCAAGATGGCTCAAAAAACTTCATGAAAAAAAATTGAGATTACACAAAACATTTTATAAAAGAATAATTTTTGAAACAACTCTGGACAATTTTATGCACCTTTTCAACACAAATGTGTAATTTTCCACCTTACAAAATTATATACAAAATATTGCTGCCAATGAAAACAAATTAAAAC
The DNA here is from genome assembly GCA_019974015.1 of Nephila pilipes. Lineage (NCBI taxonomy): Eukaryota > Metazoa > Arthropoda > Arachnida > Araneae > Nephilidae > Nephila > Nephila pilipes. Next base: position 498,991 of record BMAW01114645.1, on the reverse strand, counting down.
CATTTGCATTCTAATTAAACAGGCAGAATCAGACAAATTAGTAATGATTTGGTTAAATATAAAAACTTCCAGCACAGTAAAGCAAAAAATAATACTCAGACTTTTAACACTGCTTTAAAACATTTATATTCATTTCAGTTTGCCACAGTTTAAAAGTAAAGAACTTTATAACTTTTCATTCTTCAAATAACAATTATTCATAACTTATTGTTATTAAATTACAAATTGAAATTATTCGGAAGAATTAATATTTTAGAGATAAATTATCTATCATCAAATACCTCAAATTTCTAGATAAAAAAAAATTGTCTTTATATACATCCAAAATAAACAATTTTTATATTCAAACAAATTTTCTAAAAGTGTAGCAACTAAAAAACAATTTTTGATGTAAATACAAAGCAAATATGTTATTCAAACACATTTCTTAAAAATATATTTATAATACTTACCTATTGTAATCATCAAACAATTAAAGTTCCAAAAAACATTTTAATGGCTAAAGTGAAGTAATACATGCTCCTTGGCAATTTTCGTGAAAACATGGCAATTTAGAAAATAAATCGACAAAGTAACATTACATAAATAATGATGTCATGATACCAAAAATGCACAGTAAACCTAAACTTAAGTGATTCTCACAATGGAAAATGGCAAATTTAAATTAATTAAATGCGAATAAGATTATAGAATTTTTATGGAACAAATTAAAATTTTATAAATAATTACAAATTATAATTATTTGTATAAGTAATAATTAAAATTACTTAAAAGACTTATATTATATATTATAAAAATAATTAAACAATAATATAATATAATAAAATAACATAATTACTTATATAATAATAAATAATTATAAATAATTAATTTTTACTGATGTAATATACTGCCAAGTATTTTAACTATTAATTATATTATAATACTTTTTAATTATTAAAATTTAAATGTTATATGGAATTTAAAAAATAAAATAAGTAATTAAAATTTTAAAAATTTATATTAAAAAAATTTAAATATATAGTAACATTATGCAGTATGAATTATACAAAAAACAACAACCTCCACAACCTTAATTTGGAATAGTTCCACAAAAGAGAAAAATTCATTCATTTTAGAAACCAAACAGTCTACCTTTTTTAAAATTTAATCTTTATCAATGCATCAGTGTAAAATGTGCATTGCACCCTTTCTCTCCAAATAATTGGGGAAAAAAAGTAGCTTGCACTTTCCAGACATACTTAAATTTATGATTATTAATCCATCAAAGATATTAAACTATAAATGAATTGGAGGGGGAAATGGTTCAAAAGCAAAAATAACTATATAATGTATTTTTAAAATATCTCCTGCTTTTTTTCAAAAATCCTCTGCTGCTTTTAACAAATAGCAATCAAGAAGGGAAAAAATGTAACTATGTATAAGTTTCTCAAGGGAAGAACTATCAATCAACACATATTCACCAGATTAACACATATCACACCTAAAAATCGCCAGTTGCCAAGGGGTACCAGATACTTCACTTTACCACATTTTAACATTTAAAGAATATGTTGTGCATTTCGCAATTTGTGCACTGTTGTGCATAACAATTCACAGAAAGTCAGAATATTCAAACCTTTTAATGGTTAAAAGATAAATAGTTTTTCCTCTCTTATTTCAAGCAGTACTGTGAACAAACATTCACTAAAAGTGGCAGTAGTTTAAGTAAAAGTATGTTTTTTTCTAGAAGCTTCTAAAAATGTCACCTCTTCTAACTGTGCTGCAGATAGCTCACTTGCTTTTAAAATATAGTCTTTCACCAATTATTTATAGTACATTTAAGTAATATTTACAACAATTACTTGCACTTTTAAATAATTCAGTAAATAAATATTAGTTTGCAAAATATTGAATTATTAATCTTGAAGAACTATCACCAAAAACTCAAAACTTAATTAACTAATAAAAGCATAATAGAAAACCTTCACCTATAGAATAATATAGCAATAATAAACTCCAGCTGCAATACATATTTAAAAAAAAAAAAAAAAAAAAAAACTAGTTCAGCTGTTAGATCAGAAACATTTTCTCAATTAGGAAAAAATTTTCATTATACCTACACAACTATCTGTATGCAGTCAAAATATCTAAATTTTTCAAAGGTATCTTCTGTAACTCAAACACTGCAATTCTGCAGTGTTTGATTGGCAAACAAAATCAGCATTGGGCAAAAATTTCACAATGCTGGCTATGTAAGGCTCGCTTACAATTATTTTAACTGGAATCCTTGCAAGCTTTATTCGTTTGAGCACATTATGATGTACGATTTGAATGTGAGCTGAGCTGGTTCATGGCCAACAAAGCATCACAACAAAAAATTAACGCATATAACTAAAGTAACTTTTAAATTACATACAAAAAATTGAGCAAAACAAAAATACATGCCAGAATATTATTTGAATTAGTTTGAATTATATCCAAAATACATTTTTAAAACTACAAAAATGGGAAATAAAAAAAATGTACTGAATTTAAATATCTTATATTACGAAACAATTAGAGGTGAAATAAATACTCTACTACCAGAATAAATAGAAATAATGTACCATTCGTTTTTCTATTTTAGAAGGTATAAAACTTCTCTTGTGAGGAGGATGATTTGTCACAGGTTGTTCCATTTGTTCATACGTGAAAAAATCTTCAAATGGCTAAAAAAATTAAGAAATATTTTTAAAATTTGATAAGAAAATCAAATTCAATTTACATCTGTTACATATAAATAAAGCAGAAACATTTAATAAAATTTACACCTATTAATGAATTCAAGTGAAATTTATAATCTTGTAAAACAATTGCTTTTCACATGTAACTAAACTCCGATTAAATATGAATAGTCATAAACACCATTTATATAAACAAAACAAATGCTCTATAAATTAAATATAAAAAATTAAATATTTATTAAATAAATACTTATCCACAAGGAAAATTAGTAATCTGATGTCCATTCTGGATTTAAAAACAGATATTCATATCATTAAATTGAAACTAATTGAAGTCAAAAATTTAGAGCAGATTAAATGATGCAGTTAACAATATTAAAATCTATAATGGAATGTGAATAAATATCTGTAGAATAGGAAACATGTTATCTACATTTAATATTAAATATTTTCTCTAACATCATACGTGTACTTTTTACATATCTTGTTTTTGAAACAGCATATAATTTCCAAAAAGAATATATTTTGTTCATATCCACTTTGTTAACACTTTTGTTTGAATTAGTTTAAATATTATTCAAATGTGCTCAAGGTAAAGCATTAGGTGTAGAAAAACCTTTAATGAAAATAGATCTATGACTGAATTGAATGTCAGATTTTAGAAATGGATTTCATCAGAAAAATAGCCAAATCCACACATTATAACAAGTTGGCAATTGCTCAGCAATATTTCATTTGAGAATATTAGCAAATATTGCAAAATTCTGTTTTCTCACACATAACAAGGTTTTTAGAGCTTGTGAAATTAAGCACCAGATTACTAAAGTGAATATAAGGCAAGTAGTATAGTAACAGGGAGTCAAGGATTTAGTTTTGAGCTCTGAATAATTAAACACTCACAAGCCACTTTGAAGTTTTCTTGAATGTGACTTTTAACATAAATTGTACAGGAAATAGAAGCTTTTGCTCATAAATACTCCAGTTTTTAATAACACAAATGTAAATAATTTTTTTTAATAATACCAAGAAGATAGATACTACTTTAATTCATTTTAAAAAATTAAACAGACCCTAAAGTTCATAACAATGCAAAATTGAAAAAAAAAAAAAAGTTAACATCACAAAATCATTTTAACAATGATTATTATGAGCATTGGTTGAGGTACAGAATTCAAAATACAAATTGTGAATTCTAAGAGAAAAAAAAAGCAAAATACCTTGAAGAATATTATTAAAATAATTAATTGAAAATTGGTCCTAGTAATATAGCTCTATGAATATTTCTGCTGGTAGTCACATTACTCATTTTTTCATACTACAATACAACTTTAGAGGTACCAATTAAATATCCTTTAAACAAAGAGGGGGGAAGAACTTAATATAACACTTCAAAATTCATTAATTTTCATTCAGTTTTAATTCTTATCTGCAATAATACAGTCAACTGTTATATAAATTACAGTTCAAATCCACAGTATTCTGCAATAATGAATTATTGATTAACTTTTTTTGGCAGTAGCAAAATTTACTTACTTCATATTGTACAGCTGGTGTAGGAAATTTACCACGTTGTATTCTTTGAATAATATCCAGATCTTCATCAGTGAGAACAACTTTTTCTCCAGTCATCTTATTTTTCACTGTGCGCCTTTACAATATAAATTAACAAAATTAAAGATTCCTTTCTTATTTTAAAATATATGAAGATAATCTAAGAAACAGGAGATCAGAATGAAAGCATACAAGCATTATAAAATTGTTAAAAACTCAATAAATTTCTAGAAAATCTAATCTAGATTCATGATCATTTAAAATCCAAAAGTTTTCAAAAAGGAAGAATGAAATAAAATCAGATACAATAAATGAAAAATATATGGCTTTTAAGAGAAAATGAATGTAAACCTACCAATAATTGGGATCATCCATTTTACTGAGAAATTCATCAATTTCATCACTTTTAGCTGGTTTAAAAATCTTTTTTCCATCAACATCATAACCAATGTGGGGAAATTCATCATACCATTCCATTGGAATGTTACCAACTGTATTTCTAATATCCTAAAAATTAATTTAAGAATTTGAAAATAATAAAAACAACAAAATATGAATGCAGAACATTTGATATTGTATTTAAATACACACACCATATATGTGTTATATACATACATACATACATACACCACTTATATATAGAAAAATAGTTTTTATTTAAAACAAATATTGAAATAACCAATTACATTACTTTCCACTTCTGTTATATTTGATTCCACATTTTTACTTAAAATATAATTAAATTTTTATTTTGTATGAAAATTTGACAACATAGTAACACTTAAAATAACACTCTATAACAAAGAAAACGACGCACCAAGGAGTCATCCAATGGAGGCAAAAATTGGTGGATAGTAAAATTATCTACAGAATACAAAATTATTAAAATTTCAGAAAAATTTAATGATTTATTTCGGAATTACATAGTTACAAAGAAACTAGCCCAATAAGGTGCTGACCCCCTCTAGACTGGATGCAATCTGCCATACGACGTGGCATAGAATGATACAGACCCTGATGGTCTCCTGCGGTATTTCTTGCCAAATTTGTTCCAATTGTCGGGCAAGGTCATCAACATTCCCTAGCAGATGCAGTCACCCATCATATCCCAGACATACTCGATTGGAGAGAGATCTGGCAATCTGGCTGACCAAGGAAGTGTTTGAAAAGCTGTAAGATAGCTCATAGCAATATGTGCCATATGTAGTCTGGAATTATCATGCTGAAAAATAAAGCCAGGGTACTGCAAAAGAAATGGAAGCAAAACAAATATCAGAATGTCGTCGACGTACAGCTGTGCAGGTAGCATAGAGGTCAGTAGGAGCATAGATTTCGCTCTATCAGCCATCTGTGAATGGTCATGGTGGACACACGTGTTCAGGTCGCAAGTCTGATGGTTGATAACAATTAATCAGGTGCTGACAGCTCATCTGACAATCACTCTGTCCTCCCAATCTGCTGTGGCTCTAGGTCGACTGCTACCATCATGATGCTGAAATCTGCCATTGTCCGCACATTCTTGCCAGCATCTTCTAATTGCTGCATTACTTCAACCCATATGATGAGCGATTCTTCGATTTGCCCAACCTGCCTCTTTAGATCCAATGATACGACCTCTTTCAAACTCTGACAGATGATCGTAATGAGCTTGAATCTTGCGACGAGGCATTTTTTCAGTCGTTGAAAGGTATCCTAAATCGCAATGCAACAGAAAATTTGACCATCAGAGTGAAAATTGCTTATTATGTACACCTGTTGAGTGCGCAGTTCTTATGCACTGTAGCTCCCACTATTCTTTCTTTGGACACTAAATTTTAATCATTAGCATGTTCAATCCAAATGTGTTTGCATATGAAATTTCATTACAATCGGGCAACTCCTTCGTGATGCATCATTTTTTTTTTGTTATAGAGTATATTTGTTACTCTTTATTTTTAAATAGTATAATAATTATATCATGCTTCAAGACTTTTAAAAGCAAGGACAGCAGACTTTGTACACCAGTCCGAGAAAACGGCTGTGAATTCTACAATAATCATGAGAAAGCAATTACTCCATGAACCATTTGGAGCAGACAGATAGAGTTGCTATAGAAATGACCCCCCTTTCCCCCATCCAAAGGATGCCAGACAGAAGTGCAGGTGTTCTAGGTGAAACCTACTGAAAGGTGCGAAACAGATTTTTCAGTCAATGCATGGACCAGAGGAGAGAAAACACAAGAGAGGGGCCAAGCACAGGAGATGACATATGAGACAAGAAAAAAAATGCAGTTCATCTGATATGATGCTAAGCATGACTTAATTATTGAATAAGAAGGGGTTAATATTCACCAACTGTATACCATGCGAAATTAAGTCATTACATTTAACTGATTTACCAAAGTTGTGTGGTATTTTCAAGGCAGTAAATAGATATTAACACCTGAGTTTTATGTACCCATTTCCAATGATCTGTCTGAGTTGAAATGGCATTTTAAGTCAAAGGTTGCTGCTGTGCTACTTTTTTTAAAAAATATTTAGCATTATCTCTTATGAAACCAAATTTACAGAGAAGTTTAATTTCACCATTATCTAGAAAGTTTAAGGTTATTTTCAAGTATCAATTTATTTAAATAGAAGCTACAGCTGCACAAAAACTGTTGAACATCAAAGACAATGCCACTTGTGCAGACATAAAAAGAAATTTTTTATATGTAATTTAAATTTTTTTCAATTGTACAATTTCAATTAAATTATTGTTTAATTTGATATTTATTACTTTTATGACATTACTAGATGTTGCACGGAACAAGAATATCAGTAAAGATTGACACTTAGCCTTTAAAATGTGTTTGGTGTACAAAGTATGCTACCTGTTTACTAATGATACTGCAAACTCTTCATGTTCTTAAAGGTCAAATAGCAGAAAGTATATATCATTATAAACTAAGAAATCAATTACTGTTAGTATTACTTTAAAAGAAATACTTTTGAACACAATACTGAACATTTTCACGAATCACACAAATGAAACCAAATAAGAAAAATTTATAGGATATAGTTATATTTCACCATTCTATGGTTTTTGAGACCCCTAAATGATTTCTACTATTTTGTTTGTCTAATGCAATGTTATACTAAATATTTTAATTGGTTCAATGCAGCTACTAATTTTTCTATACATTGATTTCACTTAAAAAAAAAATATTTATTAGTTTACTACTTTGAAAACTGTAAATAATTTAAACCTATCATAATAAAATATTTATCTGTCAGCATTCATACTAGACGGGTTTCATGTGTGGAAAACACAGTCTTGTTTACCTTATGATTTTGATGATAGTACTTCTGGGACACTTAATGTATATCCATTGTTTGTTTACTATAAAATAGAGAATCAACCTAAGGAATTTAGATCATCTTCAAGATTTATTAAATTTCTTAAAAAATGTAGTTTCTATCTAAGGTTCAAGTAAGAATCTTTTTCCTCCCCTTCCTTCCATACAAAGGAAATCTTAGTAATAGATCCTTTTTTTAACTCTATATACAATACTTTTAATACATATTCTACAATGAAAAAATGTAGTTTCTATCTAAGGTTCAAGTAAGAATCTTTTTCCTCCCTTTCCTTCCATACAAAGGAAATCTTAGTAATAGATCCTTTTTTTAACTCTATATACAATATTTTTAATACATATTCTACAATGAATGGTAATTTTTGCTCTTGGAAACTCCTGCTACATTGTAAATAAATTTTTGTTACAATGTCAAGACCACAATTGTCCTTAAATTGTAAATAAACCCAGAAACTCACAGCATACACAAGTAAACAAAAAAGGCTCTAACAAGTCATTTTTTATGAGACGTGTTTTTTTAGATTCTGTATTTTGCTCTTTTTCAGACTAAATGTGTCTTATTTATGGTTCTTATATAGTTTTTTTTAACAAAGCTTAAATTATTCCATAAATATTCAAAATCCTCAATTTTACTGCACATCGAAACTCAACTATTCATTCAATTTAAAAGTTATTCATATGAACAGTAATTTACAAAAAGCCATCAAACTTACTTCTTCATCTGAAGTATCATATTCATATTCATCATTTTTCCAGGAAATGCTATTTTTTTTTAATTCATCTTCTTTATATTGAAGTTCATTTTCTTTACTTTGAGGTTCGGCTTCTTTACTTTGAGGTTCCTTTTTATCAAACTGAACATCATTTTCCTAAAAGGAATCAAACAATTATTATAAGCATGAAAGGTTACTATATGAATTACAATATAATTTGTTGATTAATATTAGTTTTTAAAAGTACCTTTGACAATATTTGAACTCTTGTTTAGATATAAACATTTTATTTTTGTCATTTTATTTAGATAAGATATGCATATTATTAGTGACACACTTAGAAGATACACAAGAGCTATTAATTACTTTCAAATCTAAAACACAGCTCAACATTTTATTTTCCCCATCACGCAAACAAATTTGAAACTAATAACTTTAAACCACAACCTATTTAATTGCATCAACCTCACTGCATGGCGGTTCTAGGAAATTAGAACTCCAATACTCAGCATGATTGAAACATCGTAAACTACAAAATTGCAAATACAACTGTTTGGTTACCCAAACATTATTTCAATGCAATGTTATAGTTCTTGAAAAATGTATTATCCATGTAAAAGTGTTCACTTATCCAAGAACCAGAAAAAATTTTGCATGCAACAATTTACCTCTCACCCCCATATCCTTCATTTAATTATAACGTTGCTGTTGTAGCCGAATGATTAGTCGCATGCTTGTGGCCAGCGATTTTCTTGAATCACGGGTTTGAGCCCTGATACCACTTAAGTACCACAGTATAGATGGGGCTGGTGCACTTTTAATCTGTTGAGACTCAAAGTCTCTCATTGGCATGAAAGTTTGGAGAGGGAGGTTCATGCTCAAGTATCATCAATGTCACTTGACCAAGATTCAAAATTACAAAGTCTGTCACCAATAGCCCTCAAGTTGCTTCCAGTGAGACAATAAAAACAATCACAATCCCTTGATCATAAAAACTCAATATATTTCAAACTGTTTCCTACAAAAGGAGTTTTAAAAAAATAATTAATGGTCACATAAGTAATATATGTAGATGTGCATTCTACTTTATTACAAAAATTTAAACAATTTTCCTTCAATTATAAAACATATTTTTAAAAGAAGCAAATTTCTCTTCTCCCTCTCTTTGTAAGTTATGCAACACACGAGTTGCTATTGAATGAAAATGGCACTAGTTTTAAAAATATGTACAACTTCTATTCTCAAAATCTTTCTACATAAATATCGTTAATAATTTTTGTAGGTCATCGCTTGAATAAGTATAAACAATTATGCCAATCGAAATAAAAACTGTCACTCCTTTGGGTTTTAAATATAATACAAACAGATTATGAATAATAATATAAATACACATCCAAAACAAACACATTAAAAAAAAAAATTCCCATAGCTATGAGATTATAAAATAACAAATGTAAATGATAGTAAAAAAAAGTAATAAAAATTTATTAATTCCTCCTAAATCTTCTGTTTTTGCTTTCTACTAAACAAATAATTTTGTATTATAAATTCAGGCAAACAAAATGACAAAAATTTTATATTCATACAATTTTTCGTTTTCTCCTCTTTTCCCGAGCTTCCAGAAACAAGTCTGAATTACATATGGGCTTCGATCTGAGATCTTGTGGATCCACAAATTCCGGTAATGAACAATTAAAAAGAATTCTAAATATTTTCGTTATGTTATCCCCAAAATCAATTTCCTTGTATATCTCTTTCTATTTTGCTACCTTTTTTTTTTTTTGTCCACACTACAAAAAGGCAATATTTCTTTCCAGCAATTTGCAGTTAATGCTGAATTAAAAGTCATGATTTTTACTTACCACCATCTTTTCAAATATATCGACTTTTCAGAAAAGAAATTTTTTAAAATTATTACAGGTTAATCTCAAATCTGGAGATATAAACAAAGAATGTTGTTTAATAAAGTAATTTTTATGTGTATTTTTAAATACTCAGTAAAAATAGCATAAAATACAAAAGAGTATTTCTCTTTTTAGAAATTGTATAAGAAGTATACTTTTTAAAGTCTGTGAAATACCACAAAGGTATCTATATAGCAAGACAAACTTTCTATACAGGTAGACAAACTTTCTACAGATAATACGCAGCTGTAAATAAAGCTTAAAAAGAGCAACCCTTGGATCACTACAAATTCCAAGAAATCAGCCAACTTCCCTCAATGGGTTGCAAATCACTATTTACCAATTGAAGGTAGAAGTATATAGCATGTATCCTTGCACAGAGGTAGGACTTAATTTTGCATTCCCCTCTTTCTTAGTTAACACTGCTGACTACTCAAACTACAAGTATGCATTTGAAAGAGTTTTTAAAAAAAAAATGAAGATTTTTTGGGAATTACTTTTTTATTCCCAATTACTGAAAGTAATTTTATGATCAATTCAATGTATAGGATGTGAGTTTTCAGATATTTTTAATAAAAATTAAAAATACTTACAAAAACCAGAAAAAAAAAAAATAACTCCAGAGAAACCCTCCTTTTTTTAATGCTCTTTATTCTATGCAATTAAAATAAATATTCTAGAAATGAGAGTGATAGTAGGGAACTCCATAGGATTAACATCGTGCACAGAAATTTCTTGTGACGTATTGATGGGAGCATTAAAATTGGTTTTCATGATACTAAAATTCAGGAGGTTCAGTTAACAATTGTGGAACCTTCCCATCAACTAAATGATACAGGTTGTGTTGCTGTACAGCATCTCAATGGTAAGTTGGTCAGATGCAATATATCAGATTCAAGATTCAATAATAAATGAGAAGTAAGTTTTATTATCCCTTGTATTCCACTTCAGACAAATATCAACCAACTTTCTTCTCTAAATATCCATACCAGTACAGTAGTTGAATCACTCCAGTAAAAACATTTTACTTCTTTCCAGTTAAATGCTTCCATTACAGAATGTGGTAATTTGCTCTGACCAAAACAGGTAAAAGTTGTCAGAAAAGAGAGAACTATCATCCAACAAAATGCAAACAAACTTCGTGACATTTATTTTCATTGATATCAATGTTTCTCTAAAGTAATTTTAGTTTTTAGACCTTGCTCAAGTTTAGTCCTTTTCTCCATTGAATCTTCGATTTCAATAATATCTAGTTTCCATAGGTCAGCAATCTCAGCCTCCATTACAAGCAATGATGTAGCAGACTAAGCTAAATTTACCTTTTACGTGTTTACACGTGAGACTTCGCCTATTAATGTCCATCCAAGATGGGTTTCCAAGGGCAACTAAACCTGAAGATAATGTTTTTCTTTGGCCAGTCAGAAGTCAACATGTCTGTTTCAATGAAGACTCATATTGATGCACATGGAGCATTTAAATCAGTTAAAACAATATCTATATTTTTTTAAAATTTATCCGAGTGTGGATTTTAATGGCACAACAGCCTCATATGGATAAAATACTCCAAACGAGGTTGGGGGAGAAACTGGAAACATATAATTCTCATCATGCATAGAAAACACAATTGCATAAAATCAATTGGTCTAAAAATGTTTCAGAGTAAAAATACATAGCATAAAATGTGATAAGTGTAAAAAAGATAAACATGGTTTAAAAATAGAATAAGAGAAAAACTATGCAGATTAAGTAAAATAAGAAGCATAACCAATGACAAACATTATCTTTGGCTATATTGTTTAGAAGGATTTAATTGGAGTGAATTTTCTATTTCTGCAGCCTCTGTCAACCAAGAGTCATCGATAGTCATACAAGATCATGTCATCATCTTCCAGGGAGCATGTAAGAGAACCTTTTTTACACATATGTGTGTTCAAGGTAATTGCCTTTTTAAGTTTTTTACCTATTGTGGGATATGAGATATTTTTGTAAGTTCTTTTTACTTTATGTTTAAGTTCTATTTCTTAGAGCCATATCAAGTAAGATAATGAATTCAAGGATATGTTGAGATTTAGCTGTTTTGGAGGTGGTTCCTTATTTGGAAGTAGGTACAACATGTGCTTGTGTAGATATCATCAATGTGGAAACTGTAGTTGTCAAGGAAAATGAAGGCAATGGATCAAGTGCAGGTGACAAAGGTTTCAATATCTGTAAAGGTTTCAATATCTTGTATACGAAGGTTATATAGACATATAACCTTCGTATGGATGGTAATGGAAATAAAATATTTAGTAGTTTGGGCATAAGTTTGAGACAGTGGGACTAATTGTTTACATTCTTCAATAAATGAAATATTTTGGGTGTTTTCTTATTTCCTGGACTCATTTTTTTCCTATTTTCCATATCGAACTTAATTTCAAATCAGATGGGCAAAATTGTTGGCAATTGACACACCTTGGCAATCTATGGAAGTGTGTTCTACAGATAAACTAGAGCATGTTAATGCATGTAGCGTTTGAATGGCTGACCTTTAACACTTAAAACAGAGTAGAGGATTCAGAATGTAAGGAGGTGAGCTACAATTAAGGCATCCAACAATAACTGTAATGGGCAATTGTATGTTAATATCAAGTATTTAGTCAGAAAATTGGTTGTATCTCTTTTAACTATTATTCTTCTAACCTGAGTAACACCCTGATCAGAAAATTCCTAGGGGATTTCGGTTTCAAAACCACACAACAAGTCAGATTTAAAAATGACAATATGGTTGGAATTGAGACTTAATGGAGATAGGCTGTAAGGCATGAATCTAAAAAAAAATTTCGGTAATAAAAAAAGATTTGGTTAACAATAAGGCCTTTGTTTTTAGGAACAAATCACAAGAACAAAGCTTTTCAACTGATTTCAGATATCACTCAATACACATAAGAGCCTTTGGAATAGAAAATGAAGAATGTTTTAACACTTCATTATTCAGCAGAGAACATATCAAAAATCGACAATGTATAGTAATGTTACACACTTGAAGAAGTGTGAAAAACAAAGCCATTAAATAGGCACAAAAGAGATTGATCTATGAGAAGACAAAAGTATTTATCCTCGTGTACCTCCACCCATCAGTTCAATGAGTGAGGCAGTTACCAGAAAAACGGTGATCGACAAAGGATTTATCCTACGGATGATCTGGGGGAAACTTCAATTTAAAGATGTTATTGGCTTCACACTAAACTTCTCAGGACTGAAACAACTACAAAATAGACTTGGTTAGAAAATCAGCAATTTTCTATTGCCAACAGTTTCAGTCACATTGCAGTAATTCACCATTTATTCCTCTAGAAAAGGAGCAGCTAATCTTGAAAAAATCATACCAAACCCAAACAGTTTTTACATAGTAAATAAGCTGAGAATTTCACCTATTTACAGAGGAGCTAGTGGTAACAGGGATAAGTAGTAACATGCACACTACAGTGCAATAAAAAAACTTTTAATGAGAATTTTCACTAAACATCATTTGGTTGGAATGTGAACCCAGCACTGGAAATGATGAAATTGTGCATGATTATTGGATCACTCACGTCCAACTATAAATGTCCAAAATGTGGTGAGAGCATTTGATGGTCAAAGAGAAAAGAAATAACTGCTGGATATTTTTGACATTGAAGAAATGATGACTTAATTCATCATTTTAAAAAATGTTTTTCCTTTTTATTGTCCAAGTATAAAGTTTTAAAATGATGCTTTAATTTTTTTCTAATCACAATAATTATTTAAACAAAAATATCTGAAACTGTATAATAGGGTAAGTTGTAAAGTAATTTTGGAACAAGATGAAATATTCAATTACTTTTGAAAACTATTTCTTTTGTTAAAATCAACAAAATTACCAAATATTTTATGTAAGTTTATGATGAATTAATATGTTATACTACAAAAGAAAGCAATTATAAACAAGAAATCATAGATACATTAAAAAATATTTTTTCCTACAAACTGTTTCAACTAATGTCAAGCTCCCCTACATAAAAATTGATATTGGGCTGCGAATTCATTACATGCATTTGTATGGAAAGATGCATACATGCAATTGGGATAAAGAGTCTGAACAACTGCACCAACTTATTAGATAAAACAAGCTTGTTTTCGTCACCAGTCATCTTTTCTTGTATCTTATTATATACATAATTGTAAATGTAAGTTCTAGTATTTCATTAGATATATAGTTTTAAATGAAAGTTAATAAACACCCAACTAATCTAATTCTGAGATTTCTTATGTTCCCAACAGGTGGTTCTCGAATCTCAGGGTTTACTAGGTGCATAAAAGGGGATCATAAAAAAATATTGTAATAACAAAATTTTAAATCACTAAAAGAAAAATAATTAAAATTTTAAAAAATAATAAGTGTTCCATAATAAAATAAATATTGAGAAAAACGTTATCGCACCAAGGAAGTGTAAGCCACTGAAAAAGGAAACAAAACTGGATGTCTCCAACTGGGTGGCGCTCGTAGTAAACCAGTAACCAGGTCTTTCTAGAGTACTAACCTTTGCTTGAAACGTGTCAAAATTTTAAGTCGATCGGACCAGAAACAGCTGAGTTATCGAGGTTGGAGTAAAGTTGTTTTGTAGTTTGTTTAAAAAATGGAAAAAACCGAGTTTCGTGTTCTGATAAAACATTGTTTTTTAATGGGTAAAAACACCGTGCAAGCGAAACAATGGATTGAAAAATGTTACCCGGACTCTTGTCCATCAAAAGCAACGATTTGTCGGTGGTTTGCCGAGTTTAAACGTGGTCCTACCGACACAAATGACGCGGAACGCTCGGGTAGACCTGTGGAAGCCGTTACACCGGAAAATGTGAGTGAAGTGACAAAAATTATAATGAAAGATCGTAAAGTGAAGCTCCGTGAGATTGCTGAGATGACACAGATATCATATGGAAGTGTATTTACTGAAAAAGGTTTTTTGAAGTGAAGTGAAAAAGGTTTTTTCCAAGTGGGTGCCGCGATTGCTTTCGATGGAACAAAAACAGCAACGAGTCGATGATTCAGAAAGCTGTTTATCGCTATTTACTCGCAACAAAAAAGATTTCTTGCGGGAAAAAAAAAAAAAAAGATTTGGAAAAGCGTTGGAACGATTGTATCACCCTAAAAGGTGATTAACAAAAGGTGTTATGTTGATGAATAAAAAAAAATTTTGCAAAAAAAATGTTGTTTTCAATGTTAATCTCGGGAGTTATTGATTGATGTGTTATATTCCCAATTGGATGGAAAAGCAGAAAGCAAAATCATTTTTCAGAGGTAGATACTTTTCTCAGCAAGCTAAATACATTAACTGATAAATGTTATGCTATTTACTTTACAATTAGTATTATGCTATGACAGCTTTGTTTAGAGAAACTCTTCTACAGTAAATAATTTTTAATAATTATTATACAATAATTTTATTATGAATTGATGGAAAAAAACAGTTTGTCGAATTGAGTTTGACAAAATGCTGGATAAGCAGTCAATTGCTCCTTCTTTAAGTTCAGCACCTGATTTCAAAACAAGGTGATAATACTAAAAGCTATAGTGAACTACCATATCACACGATTAAAAACAAAGAGAAGTGAACACAGTGAGAAGAAAATAAAGTGAAAGTAAAAAAGAAAGAAAGTATGTAGCAAAACCATCTATTTACAAATGCATTTTTTTATTCTATTGTTAAAGAGTCAGATGCAGCTTAGTGTAATCTGCAAGCTCTTGCCAACAGCGGTTTAAAACTATCACTTCATCATATACACCTTAAAACTAAATATCTGACACACAAATATAAACATGTCCAGTATTTTAAAAGAAAATAAGCAGATATTAGAAAGTGCAGTATCTCTTCTTTTATTCCAGTTATTTCTTCCAGTATTTTAAAAGAAAATAAGCAGATATTAGAAAGTGCAGTATCTCTTCTTTCCCGTCAGTTTCAAACGAAGATAGTAAAATGGCCTTTGAGTCATCATTTTGAGTATATCATAGAATTGCAAGATCTGGACAGGCACTTACAATGGCAGAAAATTTATTTGGACAGTGAGCAAAAGATATTGTAAAGTATGTGCTTGTAAAAAAGGACAAGTCCCTTAATGGGATTCCCTTTTATAGTAAGGTTACCACAAAAACACGATTTTTACAATTTTACCACTTTCAGGAATTTTTGGCAGGACTACCAATTTGAATTTTTTTCAATGGCCAAGAAGTATGCTAAACTCAGATCCACTCAAGACCACTCTTTGATTGACTTCTGGCTCAGAGTTGAGAACCACTGATTTAGCATAATTTAATAACCGCCACGGAAAGCAAGACTCAAACATAAATCACAAAACAGACAAAGTTAACTTACATCATCTTCAATTTCAGAAACCTCCGAGTCGCTATCATCACTTTCCTCTAAATCTGAATAAACACTGGAATCACTGTCTTCCTCCGACTCCTTTGTAATTTCGTTATCCTTTTTCATCATTTTCACAGGAATTTCAAACAGTTGCAGATGAAATTCAAAATATATATAAATTCACATCAATATGAATGCGATTCAATAATTGCAATTTTTTTTTTTCACAAAATTTTTCAGAAAATTCATGAACTTAACGAGAAGCTTTTCGAGACCGAAAAACACATGGCAACAAGGCAAGGTTACAAAAGCAGTTAACAATTTGAAACCAAAAAACTATTTCTGAAATAAGTAATTTTAATTTTAACCCAGAGATAAATTACATTTAACTATCAAAACATTTCTAAATGTTCAGAAGAAAATTTGGTTTCTTTCCTAAATAAGATAAGAAGGCTATTTTTAAAATTTATTCTCTTAAAATATACGAAAAATTGAAGTGAAATGAAATGCTCTTACACAAACGAAAATATTGCGCAATTGTTTGAATAGACTGATTAGTTTCTTGCGAAAAATTTAGTTTCAGATAAATCGTAGTCGTGAGGTGACGAATTCAAATGCGAATAGAATCTATCGACATATATTCTTTTTCGAAGCATCTATTAATTATTATTGAATTGCTTTATATTGTGTAAAATATAAGTTAATCTTATGAGGAAAGTAGAAAAATTATTCGAATCCAACTACAAAGATTTCGATATTTTTTGGTGAACTAATCATGCGCACAATTGAATATGGGACAACTACACACGTACCGGCGTTTTTGACAAAACTGTGGAAGTTAGTCACTGATGTTTCATGCAACGATTTGATATCCTGGAGTCTTGTAAGTGAAATGATTTTACAGATTTTTTTTTTTTTTTTTTATTAGATGATAATCGTTTCCAAAAATTTTAAATGCTGCTTTTCTAACATTTTTATTTTTTTAAATGAGTGTCTTCAAAATTTGTATCATAAATATTTTTCGCTATTTCTTTTAATATAAAGTGGTATTTATCAATAATTTTATACATTTTCGAAATTTGATTCAGAAATATGTTTTAATCGAGCAGGGGTTTTCGCCATTTTCTTAAAAGGGTTAGTTCTTATTTCTCTGGTCTATTCTTAAGATCTGGTTTACTATTTGTTTATCGATTTACTGAATTATATTTCGGTTAAATTTGAATTTGTTATCAGATTAAAATGCATCTGTTGAAAGTAATTTAAATTATAAAATATTTGCAATCCATTAAATTAATATTTTTTCAAAAAAATATAAATCGTGGACAAACCATGGTTTATTTTCAACTTTAGAATTAAAAGAATCGGATTTTCTTCAGAGTGTAAAATCGTTGTCTCATTCATTTCATGAACAACCTCCTGCAGTTCATTGGTCTAATTTTAAAAAAATATTATACAGTGATAACCAATAATATAAATTTATATATAATAAATATATATAAATTTCATTTCTCTATGTCAGTAAATAAAATGTGTAGCATTTTCAGAGAATTACTCTTCTTATTATGGATCTTTTTTTCCCCTCTGTTAAGTTATTTCTATCTTAGTTTTAAAATAAAAGATATATGACAAATTTTTTTTTAGTTTGTGTCAAGGAATTGAATGAAAAGATTTACTGTGCTCCCTTGTGAGCGTGCATTGTTAGGTAAAATAAATGCATAATTCTTTGTACTATCATAGTAAAGTCACATCATTCAGTAATTCAATGAGAGTAAAGTATTTTTGGTACTTAACTGTTAAAACTACCATACACTTATGTTGGAAAATTGGTACATTTAGACTTATTTGTTTTAATGCTTTTTATTAAAAATAGCAAAAAAGATGTCATTTTCAAGCCAGTCTCCATAATTTGTTGTGATTATCAATATTAACATTAGGATGAGATAGCAAGGAATTAATAAATTTACGGGAGTTGAAAAACCATTGATATCTAACTGTAAGAAATAAAAAGTGTACCAAGTGGTAGGGTTGTAACTTAATTATAATATTTTATATGGTTCAATGCCTTAAGACATATATCTAGTAAATAAAAGCATATTCATCAAGAATTTTGGTTTTTTTTCCATAAATAACAAATTTTATATCTGTATAATTTGTTTCAGTTTTTATAAGTTATCTGCATTTTAATTTTTCTGTTTAAAAAAGATCTGGATTTAATATAGGTTTTCAGTTCAATTAAATAATGTATTAAAAATTTCATGAGATTTAAATTGGTAATTTTGATAAACAAAGGTTCAGCAGCACTTTACTATTATATTTAACTTTTTCAAATTTTAGATGGTTTATTAATCCTTTTTTTTTTTCCCTTAAAATTCTGTAAACTATATAGTTCTAGAGAAACAAGCATAATTTTCTCTTTTTTTTTAATCACATAATTGCTATTGTTAATATAAAGTTTTTTCTTGCTTATTTGTTGAGACATGCATTTTATGATTTATATATCATTGTATCATTTGTTAACTGATATCAATATTCATCCTTACTTCATCAAATGCACTGTTCAAATTTTGAATTTCATGTATTTTAATATATTGCATACAGGAAACATTTTTTTACAGTCTTTCACCAAAGCATGGATGACGTAAAAGTATATATTTAGTAGATTTATGTCTGTGACAAACATAAGTCTATATGAAATATGCACAGATGCATTGTGTTAAGTTACATTTTTTACTAGTTTAATGCATGTTAATATATAATTCATTAAAAAGTGCATTCAAAATTATATAAAGTTCATTTCATTTAAAACTAGTTTTATTTCAGAATTTTTGAAGAGTTGATTATTAAATTAAAAAAATAAAGTTTATTATATCTAAAATGTTATGAAGTTATCAACTTTAAGTGTACAATCCTTGGGCAGTGTTATTTTTTTAGTGGCAATTTATGTTAGTTCTCTCGACTTTTGAGTTTAAATATGCCTTTTTCCTTACATGTGTGTTATTCATTAAAAACAGGATAATTTGATTATATCTGCAAACATCATTAAAAAGGCATTTTGCATATCTTTTTTTACTCAAGTTTTATTCATAGGCATACAAAACAATGCTTTTTATTGTAATACAGTAAATGTTCTTTTATATTCAACTACCAGTTCTCTTTCACACATAGTGTAATTAGTGTAAAATACTTTGATTTGTGTCTTAAATGTTGAATGTTTAAACATACAATCCTGGAAAAAAGTGTAACATCAAAAAAATAGATGACATAATGCAAGAAATTTTTATATATATTTTAGGAAACTTATCTTTATGAAACGTGAGGATACTTCCATGATATAGGAAAATCACTGCTAAAATTCAATTATGTTTGGTTACATTTCAAATTTTTTTTTAAAAATAATAAAAAAAATTGTCACACAGTTGGAAGTGGATCAAATTACAAATTCAGTTTGATTTCTTCTTCCATAAATAATGTGGGAACCATCTTGTTAAAATAATAATAAAAAATAATGTTACTTGTATAAATTTTGTATTCATAGAATCAAACAGAATTTCAAAGATGTTGGGAACAATGTTATTTCAACAATTTTTAACTGTAACATTTAGCTTAGTCTTGCTGTTATACTGTCACCTACTCTTGAAAACGTACTTTAAACTAGAATGCTTCTACGAGTTGAGATTGAGAAGCTGAAACAGCCATCAAAGTGTTTTTATTGTGTTCTTCATCTAGAAATTTGTGAAGCAAGAAGCATGCATTACATTGTCTTGTTGATATATCCAATCATCAGTTGTAATCGCAGGAGTAATCAGTAACAAATTATGTTCCAGCACGTCCTATCGTATGGGTGAATTTATTTTCTTTATGACGAAAATAATTTTATTTGCTCCACCAGCTACTACTACTACTACTCAAACTGTGACAGGTGCTCCTCTGAATTGGCATTTTAAAAAAGGTGGTATTCTTTATGCAGATCATAGTAAATCTTAAATCCATCTGGCCCATGGATCACCCTTAAAAACACCACTTTGTTCCACTTGGTGCTCTTTTTGAATGTTTTGGGGATAAATTTTTAATGTGAATCGCACACAATTTGCTGCTTGAAAAATTAAGGTTTCAACTTCTTGTATACAACACTAAGATTCCCATGCAGTACATTACGTATTGTTCAACTGCTATTGGGCTGTTACATCTCATCATTCAGTTTTCTTGGTAGTTTATTTATTTTTTTGCATTTGCAGGTAAGTCTCTGGTTCTGCCTCTCTAGCTTTGAAATTATCTTAGGCCTTCCTGTTTGCTTTTTTGTACCGTAACAACCAGGATTAATAAAAAAGCAGTTAACTACAGTCTTTAACCTTTCAATTTTTCTAACATTTTCAGCACCACTGTTACCAGCATTTTTAAAAACCATTATTTTTCTTTATCCAGTTTCTGAAAGTGTTTTCTCCTCAACATTGTTTTAAAGTACATAAGAATGTAGCAATTTATCCACGAAGCTTTTATTTGTATCTAGAATCAACAAATATTGCTTTCTCAGTTTATTTATTCTTTCAGAGGAGTAATCTGTATACATCTCTGTACTTTTTCCTAAGCTGCTAATTGTTAGTTTTTACAAAAGCTAAAAATCCAAGGTTTTTTTTTTTTTTTTATTTTTAAAATTATATATTCTGTAGTTAATTTAAATTGTAAAAAACTTGCATTATTTGAATTCGCAGTATTGTTCTATATTTGATAGTTTTTCGCTCTGTTTTACTGTTTTCCAAGTCTGTAATACAATATTTATTACATGCCAATATTTTCAAGATTCATTATGTTATACAGTATTTTTTAGATATGTTAAAGCTGGCAATACATATGTAGGTAGTATAAAAGAAGTATATGTAGGTTGTATGAATGAAGTATTAAAAAACATACATGAAAATTTTTAAGGGTGACAAAAATTTAAAAGCTCTGTAAAAAATGATTAATAGATTGATAATATAGAATTTGCTGTTAGTAAAATATCAAAATATTAAGGGGGGGGGGATTTTTATGGAATAAATATGAGCTGTATAAAATTCTGGATCTAGAATTCTGAGGAGATGAAAAGACTGGATTAATTTCAAATAAAATGAAATACAGTTTTAAAAATTAGAAATGATTAGTTAATTTATAATCTTGCAGAATATGCTGAAATCTAACTTTAATTTTACCAAATTCAAAAATAAATTAAGTTACAAACTAATATGAATACTTGCATAACATAGAAAATTTTAATTTTGGATATTGGTTTTACAGATTCTTTGGTAAATTAAATAATGATTGGAAGCCCCAAAGACTTTTTAAAAATTGATTAGACAGTTATAGTTCATTACTTAAGAAAAGTTTTGCAATAAAAATTGTGAAATGAATATTTCTACAAAATATTAATCATGTTTTATTTGAACAAATTTTAATACTTTTTAAATTGTGATAAAAAGTTGTGTTTGATATATATTGATAATAGTATAATAGATTGATAATAATATATAAAGATAGCACCATTAATGTTTCTATTTAATGAATTATCTTTCCTTTTTAACAAAATGTTTTATGCATTAAGAGCAGTAAAGTTTGAGATTTATGAATTAAATCATTCAAAAGTAAATAGTTTGCTCTTTATTTAAGTTTTAAAATAGTTTATGTTTGAAAAGGGAAATTTATGCTGTTATTAGTTCAGAGTTAATATTCTATTATGAAAAATTGAATCATTGTGTGCTTGTGCAGAAAATACTATGGATATCGAAGAATTTAGATAAAAGCTTAAATGAAATAATAATAGTAACTCACCCCAAAAATTTTAATTTTTGATTGATTGAGTTTTTGTTATTAATTTAATGAAAAATTTAGAAGTGCAATGTTTATTCATAAATATTATATAAAATTCAAATGAAATTATTTTTATGCAGTTTTTAGTATTTATTGACGTATACTCAAAGTAATTAAGTGAATACATAAATAATAACCATTGTTGACTATAAAATAGATCTTATTCTGTATTTCAATAAAAAGCTAGAAACAAATAAGAGAAATATTTCATCTGATATAATGGCACAATTTGATAAATCGTTAGGTTAAAAAAAATATTATGAATGCCCTTTTTTCCTGTAAAATGTGGGAAACGTTATTAAATATTGAGTAAATATTAATAAATATGAAGTCACAAAAAGGCAGTTCTAGATCTGAAAGTTAGTAAAATGTGCTATTGGAAAAAAAAAACTGCCTAGAGTGGGCACTAACTAATTTGATCTTAACTTATTACTGAGAAAATGTTGCCAATTTAATTCAAATATCCCATATTAGTTGTTTAAATTTTTTTCTTTTTATCAGGAGATGTAACTGTAATTTAAAGTAATCATCTATTTAGTTTTCTGTATTGGTAAGCATTTGATAGAATAAACATGTGCTTGTATTAATCTGATGTAGGAACATAGCTGACTGATATATTAATATAATCCAAGCCTATAAAGTTCCATTCAAGTTCAATCCTAGGATAATCATTTATTACTTTCCTTTCAATCTTTTGTTACCCATTTTTTTAGCGACAGAAATAGGCTTGTTTTCTGTTCTGATAAGGCTTCACATGTAAAGGCGTTTCGCCAGAAAACGTGATTTGTATTTGCTCAGTAGTTTAACTCAGCATCTTAGCTATAAACTAATACTAAATACCATGTCGTATAGAATAAATGGACTGCACTAAACTCATGCCAGACTCTCCGACGCGTATTGTTAACACATTATAAGATTCCAGAAATCTTGAAAAGTCACTAACAAAGAGATAAATATAGTTGAAGTCTTCCGTAAATACGTCATTTAGTTAAAAAATTACCATCAGCTTCTGCATTCCATCTAAAAGCCAACTTTGAAATAGCTCAAGGATAATTACTAGTTTTAGCGAAAGTTGTCTTAAATTAATGAAAAATTTCGTTATTTTTTAATAAATGTTCATGGAAGAAGATATTTTGACTACAATTATATAGTAGTTGCTATTATTAATAGTACTACTGCCAACTGTTTACTACTGTAAGATGGCATTGACAAATATAATAATCAAATGAAAAATTGTGTATATAACAGGTCAATTGAAATGTCCCCGGCCTGACACATAGATGGCGCTACTAGAATTAAATCCATATGTTTTTTAGTTAGCCCTAACTCTCAAAAGATGCGTGTATAAATTTGACAGCTGTCGGATCATTAGTTTGTGAATTACAGCATTTTGAGTGAAGCAACTTTTGTTATTGTGAAAAAAATGGATGAAAAGGAATTTCGCGTGTTGATAAAATATTGCTTTTTGAAGGGAAAAAATACAGTTGAAGCAAAAACTTGGCTTGATGCCGAGTTTCCGGACACTGCCCCAGAAAAATCAACCATCAAGGATTGGTATGTTAAGTTTAGACGTGGTGAAATGAGCACCGAAGACGGTGAACGCCCTAAAGAGGTTGTTACCGACGAAAACATTAAAAAAATCCACAAAATGATTTTGAATGACCGTAAATTGAAATTGAATGAAATAGCAGACACTCTATAGAGATCAACTGAACGTGTACATCATATCATTCACGAATATTTGGGCATGAGAAAGCTCTGTGCAAAGTGGGTGCCGCGCGAGCTCACTTTTGACCAAAAACAACGACGAGTTGATGATTCGGAGCAGTGTTTGAAGATGGTCAAGCGTAATAAACCCGAGTTTTTGCGTCGATATGTGACAATGGATGAAACAGAGCTCCATCATTTCACTCCGAAGTCCAATCGACAGTCATCCGAGTGGACTGCACACGATGAACCCGCTCCAAAGCGTGGGAAAACGCAACAGTCGGCTGGCAAGGTTATGGCGTCTGTATTTTGGGATGCGCATGGAATAATTTTCATTGACTCCCTTGAAAAAGGAAGGACCATCAACAGCGACTATTATATAGCGTTATTGGACCGTTTGAAGAACGAAATCGCCGAAAAACGGCCGCATTGGAAGAAAAAGAAAGTGCTGCTTCACCAAGACAATGCACCGTGTCACAAGTCAGTGAAAACGATGGCAAAAATCCATGAATTGGGCTTCGAATTGCTTCCTCATCCACCGTATTCTCCAAATTATCAAATATACTGGCCCCCAGCGACTATTTCCTGTTCTCGGATCTCAAAAGAATGCTCGCTGGGAAGAAATTTTCGTCGAAGGAAGAGGTGATCGCCGATACTGAGGCCTATTTTGAAGCAAAGGACAAATCGTACTACAAAAATGGTATCGAAAAGTTGGAGGGTCGCTATAATCAGTGTATCATCCTTGTAGGGAATTACGTTGAATAAAAAAAAAACTAATTTTGCCAAAAAAAATGTGTTTTACTATGGTAGGCTGGGGACTTTTCAATTGACCTGTTATAGATATACACACACATATATTTGATCATTTGTGTTCTAAAATAAATCAGTGAACTCTCGCATTATAATATTGCATCCAGTTAATAAATACATTCCATATAAAAACATACTGTGTGCAAATTAATGTAAAAATTCGCAAAAGATTAATTGTTCCTTCTTGTCTGTTATTATCATTAAGAATACCAGTTTGAAGTTGGAAATCAGTTTCGAAAGTTTTTTTTTTTTTTTTTTTCTTGATTAGTTTTAAAAAAAATGGTATTAATTATTTTACTTCTTTGGTCTTTTGGAGTAGAAATATTTATATTGGGAAACTGAATAAGGTGGATAATTTATTGTTAATTCTAAAAAAATTTGCATTTAATAGTATTAAATACTCTTTTTAAGAATATGGATTTAATTATTTTTAAAAAAATATAAATATTTAATTTGAAAATAAACATTTTATGATTTTGTGGAATGTTCGTTCTCTGTAACTTAATGATTTTAATTTCTATAATGATAACTCAATCTCTTATTTTTAAAAAAAAAAAAAAACGAATAGCATTACAAAAACCCTTGAAAAATTGCATTGCTTGGATGAGTTGATCTATTCGTATTTGTTTTATTTACTGAGTAATAAATTGACCAAAATTATTATGCAAAAATACTGACCAAAACTGCCTTTACAGAAAAAGTGGTAAATAGTTGTATAAATTTTCCTAATTATACAAAAAATTCCATGAAACACATTTCATCACAATTAAATTTCATTCTCCTCTTCGTAGCCAGTCCTTGTTTCTCTTTTAACCTACCTACTTTTACTTTATAATAAATGATAGGACTCAAACTCGGAATGCCTCGATATTGGTAAAGTAAGTTTTTTTTTTTTTTTTTAAGTAACTTACTTTACCTCGATATTGGTAAAGTAAGTTACATTCATTCGATTTTCATACTACGTTTTTAAAATATTATATAAAACCGTTCCGCTTGAATGCCTATGAATTTTACGTTAAAATGCAAGAAATGACTATAAAATGTATAGGTTGCGAGAAAAAGTCGTAAATTATATATTAAACTATACTGCTCTTGGAACATAGTTGAAGTTTGAGGCTGCAGGAGACGCGGAAGTATCTATACAAATTACCGAGACCCTGTTGTCTTAAAAGTCCCTCAAATATTTCCATAATTGGATTTAGGGCTGTATTATCCGTTACGATAACTGGATGGGAACCGAAAGTCCTAAAATCTTTGAAAGTTTAGGAACCCGATCATAGAATTAAACGGTCCTATTTCAATTTTCTGGTACCATACTAAAGAGTCTATGTCGCAATTATGACTAGGCCCGCGGATTTTACTGAGCAGTGTAATGACAATCGTATGTTACTTTTGGGGCACTTTTTTTATGCGAAAAAAAGATTTCTAATTTAGGTCGTATGTTTTTAACGTTTTGAAGTGATAGCTGTAAAAATTACGACGCTTTTGAAAACAAGTATTTTAAATCGAAAATTCACAGGATTTTTTTTTTTTTTTTTTTTTTTGCTGTGTCATTTCTTATAATTCAAAGCGAAAGAAACAAAGATATAATGGAGAGTAATACTGAAAAGCAAGTCGAAAACACATGCAAGTGATTCACATTATTGGGAAAAATAGGCGACACTTTCAACTAACAGAGATAATCTTAGAACGCGCATTTTGTCACTCTCTCACAATGTAGAAGGAAAACTCTTCTAACACACGTGGCTATACATGTGTGCCACCATTCTAAAACCTGTTGAAAAAAAGTGTTTTTCTTCTGTGCTCCATTGCACAGACGGGGACAAGGATGTCTGTCTTCAGCAATGAAATAGGTTAATTGGAACGCTTTCGTGTTCGGGAGTTCCTTTGAACAAAAGCATAAAAAAAAATGTGTTATTTATTTAGGAAGCTCATTACTCCCAGTGTAAGGAATTAATTGTAACTGTTTACTCAGGTGATGCATTTAGCTAATTCGTGTTCCTATGCATGTAGTAAAGTGGTCAGTGTTGTAGTCGAACTTATTGTTAAGTTTCCCTGTTTATAGTTGGGTAAAGGTTACAAAAATCTCCACAAGAGAGGCATAAGTAGTTTTTTTTTTTTTTTTTTTTTCCCCTCCTTTATGACTGAAGAAAGCTGTTTGTATCATCAAACTTTTGTTTCTTTGTTTATATGTTTTTTGGAACATTGTATATATCATCTGTCAATATTTGTACTATTAAAGAATTTCTTTGGCCGGTTTTATGTATATATAACAGCTGGTGTTGGATAGGTTGATGTTTTATGCACAATTGACTTGCACGAATTGCCTTATTTTATGCTATTTACGTTTCTCTTCTGGTTCTTTGTTACATTTACGTCAGTACACTAAGCCTTCCTGTATCCTCAATGATACATCGTTGTCAGCGACGTTAGAAAGGAATTACTAATCTCGTATTTTATATTTTTTAAAAAATGTGCAGTTTGTAAATTAAGCTTTTGGTTTGAATTCGGAATATTCGGTAAATATAATTTGGATGATCAAAATGATTAATTGCAGTTGTAAATACATCATAAAAATATTAAACAATTGTAAACTTGTTCTCCCGATTATATTCGTAAACACAATGTAAAATATCTAGAAATTTTGTTTTACTTGTAGACTCTGTAATTTAGGATCCGCTGCAATTCAAACGCTAAGTAAATGAAAACTGACTTTTTAATATGAAGAATCGTACCGTATGAATTTTTTTTATTTACGCACACTTATAGGAAATCTCTCATCGAATTTTTATTACAGTGTGTTCTTTTTTCTTCATCTATAATTGTAAGCATAAAAATTTATTTTACGAAATTTTTTTTCGAGACTGCGTATGTTAACTAGTAATAACATTATTGTATTTTAGTTGTGATTCAATTTGACAAAAAGAGGCGAAAATACCATACAATATAATTTATTGATTTTTCTTTTGCGTTTTAAAAATATTCTATTTAAAATTTGCTGCTGATTTGAAATTTTACTTTATTACATGCCCCCCCCCCCCTTCTTTAGAGATTATTGTTGGGAAAGGGAGAGAGTGCTTCCCTCGGGCTCGAATAACTTAATATTTTGAATGAGTAAAACAACTGTCGCAAAATACAGTTTCGGAAATTAAGGAAGGGAGAAGAATAATACAGATTGCAACGAAATGCGAATATTTAGGTTTTGAAATCCCATGTTAGAACTCAAGATTAGGACTGTGAGATAATCTTTTTAGATTCTCATACCCTCTTCCGGAGACACTCTAGTGATCTTTCTTTCCCAAGGGGTTTACTATTTTTGGTAAACACGGGTGACACACATACCCTGGTTACCCTAGCGATCCTTCTCTATTTTCGACCCTCCTACTCGTCAACCATTTTTTTCCCCAATTATTTCACGTCTAGATCACAATTAAATCTTGTTTGGCGTAGCCAGCATAGCCACATCTGACTCTTGCGCCATTAACCTTTGCATTCACTCACTCACTCTCATACCCTATTTCGCAAAAGAAAATTTATCTTGATGGAAACATCTCTGAAATGAAATTATTTTCAAACAACAACGTAACTAGTCATGCATATAAAATGAAATTGGTGATCTCTGAGGTCCTGATCATCCCTCCAATCTTACAATTACGATTATGTACTGCTGCTTCGTGTATTTGATTCCCGATTCTTAAAATGTTTGAGTGCATGCTTAACTTTCGGTGTCGCCATCGTGGGCCGCGGTAACCTAGTGGTCATAGCTTCGGATTCGTGGCCAGCGGTTTTCGTTCAATCGCGGGATCGATCCTTGCCGTGTAGCCGGGGCTGATGCACGTTAAATCTGTCGGGGTCCAAAGTTCTCCCGTTTCCGTGGTGTGAAAGTTAGGAAGAGGTGGTGACAGCTCAAGTGTCATCCTCGTCATTTGATCGAAATTCAAAATTACGAGGTCCGTCGCCAATAGCCTTCGTGTTGCTTCTAGTGCGACGTTAATAAAAATTAAAACTAAACTCGATGTCGCCATCATCGTATTGTGTGCATTAACTTACTCGTTTGACTGAATTACTATGCATTTTTGATACTATCATAAGTTACCTCGCATTAAACTTTTGATGATAGAAAATATAAACTTCCCTTGAGTGAGTTCAGCTTTGTGTTTTTCCTTTTGAAACTGAAATAAACATGTGTTTTATATTGCCTTATAACCCAACATTTTTGTTATTTTGCATTTTTATCTAACATTTCTTTGGAATTATTATCTGGTTTTTTTTTTTTTTTTTTTTTTTTTTTCCTCCCCGAGTAGATTTATAGATTATGTCAAAAATTTGGGAAAACGTATTAAAGAAATGTTTGTAAAAATACTGTTTCAGTATTTTTGAATTTTAAATGAGTATCGTGTGATGTCTCTTTCAAAGATTTTTGCGGTTTCTTTTTTTAATAACTTAAATATTTCGATTTATTTAACTATAAGCATTAACTTTTTTCTTCTGTAATATTCATGAAAAGTAAAATACATATAATGGATTTTAAAACCTGCTCTTTAAAGGAAATCGGTGAAAAATACTAATATCAATTGCGCAATAAGTGGTAATACTTAAGGAATGAAAATTAAAGATTGTCTTTTTGTTTTATGCCTAAAATATTTTTAAATAAAAATTTTAATGAATGGTTTTATAGTTATAGGCGGCATTATAATTACCTGAAGGAAATATATTTATGACTCAAACTAGAAATACTTATCTTTATAAACATATTTATCAGAGAAAACGTTATCGCACGTATAGTCCAAAGTCGCTAAATAAGGTAACATAGGTCAATTATGGAAATAGAAACGAGAATATAAAATGAAAGAATTTTGTTTTGAAGAACATCTGTTAAAATAGCATCTTTATAAAAGATAATCAGCAAATAAAAGTAGGTATAAAAAATACCTCGTACAATTTAAAATAATTTTTTTAAAAAAATATTGTAAAATCATGAATAAAAGAGCTGTGTCTGCAATTTAAAAAGGGGTCTCCGCAAAACCACTTTTGATATATTAAAGATTAAGCTGCACGATTAAATTTTTGAACTTACAAATTGCAACTGATACTTAACTAGATGTAATTGCTCTTTATTTTTATGCATTCGGTTTAATGATATTTTTTTCTTTTGTTTGAAGTAATTTAATGAGTTATATTGAGAAAAAAAAAATCGCACAATTTCTTCGAGCGTCAACCTATTTGAAAGCAAAGGGCCGTATTTGTTACAAAATGATTTTTCGAAAAATTCCCACGCACATTTGTGTTTAGGGCCTCTTAAATCCGGTAGGAAGATGCCAATGCCCCTGCAACAAGTTGAGCAATTCTACATCAACGGGTTGGGGCCCTTAAAATGTACCCGTCGTCACGTCTACATTATTAACGTGAACCAAAAGTGGTGCGGAGGAAAAGAAATGTCGCTGTGAAGAGGACATTGGAAATTTGTTAGGGTTCAAAATACAGGAAAAACAGATAGAGAACTAGTTTGCCCCTTTTTGGCCTCTCGTGTTTTTTAAGACTGGTCTATTTTTACTCTTTGTTATTGCTTTCTCGGTTTTCGGGGAACTTTTCGGTGCCTCGTCCCTTTCCTCCATCTTGATCATTTTTTGACAAAATTTTCGAACACTTTGTATAACATGGGACTTATCCCGTGATACTCATCTCTTTACTAAAACAAAAATAATTTTATTGATAGTTAAATTTTCCAGTTAAAATAAAAAAAAAATAAAATAATGGAAAATTTTTATAAATTTTTTCAAAACTTTTAAAGACGATGTATTATAGAAGAAGGTAATTATGTATTTCCCACAAATTTGTTTTAACTTCAGAATTATTCGCTTCCCCCCCCCCCCCCCCCTCTGTAAAAATGTGTTCCGAGTTTGAGTCATATTTCGACATTAGAAGAAATCAACCTTAAATTGAAGGAAAATATATAAATAAAGAGCGTAAAAAGAATTGTTTCAAGTTATTTTTTCTTAAGTATCACTATCCCAAATGATTTTCTTTTTAAAGTTTGGAAACATTTTTTTTAAAAATATACAATTTTTCATTTTTATATTAAATGGAATTTTAATTTTATGTGCCAATGCATAAGAGACGAAGTATGAAATATGTTTTGAAGTGGGAAAAGAATCCGATTCTAATAAATAATAAAAAAAAATTGCTATTCTGTATGCATTGGTCAAATTAAATTATATTACTATAGCAGCAATTTTTTTCCCCCTTTGAGAAACGTTTTCACTTTGGATCTCATTCTGTAACTTGACTGTTGCAGCCATAAAGTGACCAGATCGTTGTTCCCTTTTTCTTTTCCATTGTGTTAGATACCTTTTTAAAAAGGAAAAAAAAAGTATAGTCCCTCCCCTCCATTTTGCTTAAGATTATATTTGTATGTGTAATTTTAATGTGACAGAACCAATACGTGATACTTAAATACTTTATGAACATTAACTTCTTATATTTATGTCAATCGTTTTGCTTTTATCTTTCCGATTTTCTCCTACTTCTCTGCAGGCTTACAGGGAGGAAATTCCCATTAATCTGTATAAATCATCTACTATATTGTATTTTTAATAAAACAATTCGTTTGTGAATTAGGCCATTCGACAATGTTGCCCAACTCAACAACTTTAAGAATCGAAAACACATCAGCGAATACACAAGGACAAATGATCCAATTAAAAATTAGAAATAAAAGTGCCGTCCCATCCTATAGTTCTATTTTTTATGACATTTCTTCAATCTACAAAGATGAAAAATATCCCCCTCTTCATTGATTGCAGTAGTTAACAAGTAGGCAATGTTTTGGGGAATCGTACATCTTTGATCTCAAGGCTCTCGCTTCGAAAACAACTCATTAATTTCGTTTTCACTCCTCCTAAAGTTTCGAAATAGGTATCTTCCCAGACAAAGGGGACTTCAGCTGAGTTTTAAACCACCTATCGGTTATCTTCTGAGAGAATGGCCGTGGCTTCTGTGAACTTTGATAGGTCATGGCAGGATTTTCCCCTCCTTTCAATATGTAGGGCATCTCATGTTAGATATGTTACTAGAATATGAAGCAATATCAAAAACAGAAAACTTAACTTTGTATTGACACTAAATAAAAGATATTAACTTATTTATTTATCTCTGATATTGTTTGGCTAAAATTACATTCACCGCCTGATGATTTCATTTGAGGAAGATTGCTCTCAAATATTTCTGAAGGATTTTCTTCAAATATTTGGTGTTGGTAATTAAAATTGTATTAAAAAAATCCCATTAAGGAATGTGATTTTTATTTTCTCTAAAATTCGGTTGTAATGAAGTAATGTAAGATATGTTGAAAACATTCGACTTCTTGAAATCGTCCAGTAAAGAAAAGCTATGGAAAAATATCTAAAGTTTTGCTTCAGTTTTTTTTTTTTTTTTTTTTTTTTTTTTTTTTTTTTTTTAATCAAATTTGTATGAGAAGAATCTTGAAATTTTAAGTGTTTTGCGCTTAAATAATATTGTGTACTTTTTAAATGTTTCATTCATAGTTCCCCTAGTTTTTAAAGCATTAGCATAGTTGAATAAAATAGTAGTCATGAACTTCAGTAAACCCTGGAGGGAAAAAAAATTTTACTTATGTTTGAAAATTCTTCTCAAAAAAACAATTTATTTTAACGTTACTTTTTTCTCACTAATTCGAATTCTAAATCTTTTTGGTACAAAATTGTAAAATTACTCGCCAATTGACTGTGAAGCATTTTTAGAAGAACATTAGTGTTATCTAAAGTTAGAAAAAATTAAATCAAAATAAAGATATATTTTCTCTGAAAAAAAAGTTCTAAAATTCGAAACTGTATACAGAAAATGTTTCTTCTCAAAAAAAATGTAGTGTAAGGTGTTTTAATAGGCATAAACAATATATTTTTTTTTTTTTTAACATTTACAAACTTAGTGCAGATATTGATAAATACCGATATTGAACCGGGATCATTTAATCCGGGTAGATTTATTTCTATCTGCTTACTTTTTTACTTTTAATGTGGAAAGTATTTTTTATGACTGTTTTAATTATTCGTCTGTGTTTTAAATTTTTTTAAAAAAAATTTACAATTATAAATGTTATCTACAGAAATTTTATTTTTTACACTTTTCAATGTACTTAATTACTTATAAATAAATACTATACTCTAAATTTGAGAAGCTAACTTGAAATTTCATAGAATTAATGCCACGCACACGATTGACACGGCTTACCATCATGAGCTTTAATTGCATCTTTGAATATAATATACCTTCAAATTACGTTAAATTTAAATTCCGCTTGTATATTTTCCAGACATTGCAGTAATGGAGACGTGATATTTTGATCGAAAATATTGTTAATTATTGTGATTTTCAGTTTGATGATAGAGAAATTTTCTAGTTGTAGAGGTAAAGTGTGTAATTATATTCAATAAAGATAGACTCCCTCCTAAAATACATAGATAGTTATTTCGATGTCAATATGTATAGATAGCATTTTCTTGCATAAATTAGACTTTTGCGAAATTTGTATTCTGGTAAATTCCACTGTGTTTTAAGCCAACTATAATAAAATGATATATAATCATTTTTCGCGGCTATTTTCTTCTGCTAGGGCTATTTCTAATTTATTTTCAGGTTTATTGTCAGTAAAAAAAAAGAAAAAAGGCACTCAATGATCACGCGACCTTAGTAATAAAATTATACGCTTTTTATCTGTTTTCATGGAGCATTTATTTTCGGTAATTGTGTTGACAGAATGTGAATTATGCATTGTACTAATAAAATTCTTGGAACAACATTAATAAAAAAATTATTTTCATTTATTTTTTTCACCTATATATACTGCGCCTACAAATGTTTATTAAGTTTTTCTTTTTTATTTCTAAATCTCAGTTGTGTGGTACTATTGTTAAAGAACCATTATTTGTTCCTGATTTTCTGGCTCATAAAAATTAGAATATGTACATGTGAAATAATACCTGTTATCTTACGTTAAATCTAAGGGGCCGTCTACTCCTTTAGGACTGATTCTATCGGGGGTGCTTTTTTTAAAAAAATAATAGTATATAATTTCGGTAATGAAAGTCGTTCAAAAATATTTATGCTTGTTATTTTCTTCGCCATAATTTTTATTTACATTATTTCATTTTTTGTCAGTCAAACTTATTTGACTTGTTTTTATGTATTCGGACGAAGTATAGCGTTTCCCTCCATTTTTGGTAAAACTTTTTTAACTTTCTTTAACAATCCATCTTTGCGGCTATTAATATTCTTATGCTTTCTTCTTACTTATCCACAAGTCATAAAAGCTGATTATTTTAAGACATTTTAACCTATATTATGTATCAACCTTGCATACAAAATAGTCTTCACTCTGGTGATGAAGGCCAGGTGGTGAAAAAAATGACATATTTTTTGCACTCGGTGCAAAATACTGATGATTCTCAACTCATTCATTTAAAAAAAAAAAAAGGCTGCTTTTTTCTCTAGTTGTGAATGAACAGAATACTTTATGATATCAATCAATATTCAAAATCAGTGTTCAATATAGTAATTCTGAACTAACCTTCTTAGAAGTATTGATTAAAAATTACGCATACACGTGCCACCAGTGTTGACTTTCTATTTATATTGCGATTTTCGTTGTTGGAATCAGTTTATACGTGTCTATAAGCATTTTATGTTATTTTTTTTTTTTCATTATTTTGTTACTTTTGATTACATTTGCGTATTAAATGATATACTTTGTGGCAATTTCTCTTTCTTTTAATTGTCACATGCTAGTTATTTGTTCTCTGAGCATGTTCTTGCATTCCACTCTATAATTTACTGTGATAATTTCTTTTAGTAATATGTAATAATTTAAATACTTATTTGGCCTTCGAATACAAATGTTAAATGAATAGTCTTCCTCTTCAAGTAATAATTGATTTGCAACACGTTGACTCAAGCGTGATCCACTGGCGCTTCACATGGGGTTGTTATTCATTGAGGATAGAGTTATATTTCCGCATTATTTTGCATAACAACTTTGATACAAGTCTATATCAACATGTTTGGGACAGGGCCCAATGCTTTTCAAATTTATAATCATTAAAAATAAGCAAATATATTCGTGATTTCAAAATTGACAAATATTTAATTTTTGTTTTGAATGTAGTGACAAAAGAGAAGCTGGGTGCGATATATTACAGTTCTAAGTTATTCAATAGTCGCAGAAGTTTTATTGGATTAAATATTGAAAATATTTATTCCAACTCTTGACTTAAATTTTAAGCCTACATAAATCTTGACTTTGCATTAGTAACGTGAAATAAACCATAGTAATGTTAGCTATGGTTTAACATTTGCAATTCGCATTGTTGAGTTCCATTTTAGATAAGTTTAATAGGGCGGTCCGTTCTACCTATCTTTTTGGCATTGAAGTTAACCAGCCCTATGCCGTACATTTGTGTTTTATTTGTATGTTGCTAGTAAAATAAAAAAAATTTAATCGGGATTGCTGTTGGTGTAATCTTGAAAGGAAAAAATTTCTCTCTCATAAGAATTTTTCTTTTTTAAATGTAGTTCTCAGTTTTGAATGAAATCGCAACATTTTTACATAGTGATTTGCCTTTGAAATTTAAAAAGATTTTGAATTATTTTCAGCAAATTTAATACAAATAGTTGTGGGAATTCTATTACGGATAGGTATGACCATTAATTTGCCTGGTTAAGTTACGAGTTTTATCTAAATGATCTACCAAAGAATGATTGTTATATGGAGTAACATAAAATGCTGTATGAACATCGTCTAATTCAGATCTTCAATACTTACACATTGATTTTTTTTTGTGATATATTTATGCTTCTATGTGCCATATTGCAAGAATACGTGAGCAAAATCGACCGATAACAAGTTTCCTTCTATAGAAAAATAAATGTCGCTAATACGAAATGGAAGTAATTCACTGAATGGTATCTTTTTCAATGTGAATGAGATACTGTTATTTGTATCCTGCTATTTTCATGTCTTTCAACCAACCAAGCGTGTAGATACGTAGCAATAGTAAAATGATCTGTAAGAGTTGTGTAAATACGGTTCACTGGCGCGATGCCGAGAGCTTCTTGGAAAGGTTTCTTCGGCAGCTCTGTTTCTCATTCTTGTTTTCAAGCTATTTTCAATGTGTTTATAAAAAAAATGGTAAACAAGTACTGTGTAGTAAATTCTCTGTTGTATAATGGGAATGGATTGAAGTATTCTTTACTAACGAAGCTATTGCTAAACATAGTCGATATTTCTGTATTTATAAAACAGGAAAAAAAAAACAAAATTCTTTTAAATTTAGCTTAAAATTAAAGCTGCGTCTGAGTTGCACTTTGGATTATTAGCTAGTACCGAATTTCGATGATAAGTTATCTCCTAACTAATTTATCACAGATGTTTCTAATCTTGATTTCATCATGTACCTTATTGTTTATAGAAATATATCTCCTTTCCAACATACCATATTCGGAACTTCAGTCTGTTATTGGACAGTTGAAGCTGAATATGTTAATTCAGATCATGCTTCATGTAATAGAATTTCTTTTTAATTTTGATAATTAAGTGTTATAACAAGCAGTTTAAGATGTTTATCTATAGTATAGTTTATCTATAACACACATAATGAGTATTTTGAGGTTAGGTGTTTTTACAGCTCGTAAATATCACCCCCTTCAAGATAAAATTTATAACTGTTCTTATGTACCAAACAATTCAGAAGGGGGAAATGCGAAAGCGAGACTCAAATAATTCACAATGTCGCTAATCAGAATGCTTGCAATTATCTAATGATCATTGATTCTTCCACGTACTCCCTTCTTTTTAGTACAGCTTGATGAGACTCAACTCATACCGGGGAAGAATTCTACAGGCCTAACTTTTGATTATAATATGTTAATGTGAATCTTCGAAATCTTACAACTTTTCATCCCTATTTTACATAACAAATATTAATGCTAAATAGAAGTAATATGCTTGGCATTATCTTTCAAATACTAACTAAATAGGAATATTTTTCGCTTTATTAGATTCGTCTTGCATCCTTACTGTACGTTCACGAAATTCTCAATCGGTACTTTCACACGCACGCCCCTCTTTCCCTGCTGGACGCTCGACCCTCCTTTTTGCCACCCAATTTTTGTCTTTTTCTATTCTTTCACGTCTAGACCACAGTTAAATCTTGTTTGGCGCAGCATAGCCATATCTGACTCTTGCCCAATAAACTTTACACTCACTCCCTGCTGGACGCAGACAGATTAAACAAAATCATGGTTATTTGAGCTTTTTCTTTCGCCATTTCATGACTTATTAATTTTCGGTTTTGCTTTTAATCAAGTTTTTGTATCTTTTGATAGTGTTCCGAAATGTTTAAGAATCTTGATTATAATATATCTTTTAAAACTTAACTAACATTTTTCTAAAGTCAAATAAAAAGAGTTCTAATTTAATGTTATAAGTCATCTGGATTCGGGAGTATTACGAAAATAGCTTTTAATGTCGTAAATAGAATAATTTAAATGTAGATTTTTATTGGCATTAGCTTGTAAATTTATTCGTATTTTGTTATTAGAACTTTTAAGACAGCTTTATATGTAAAGCGAAATTTCAAATTCTTCGGGATATTACTATTCGATTCTATTTAAATTTAGAAAGCAATAGTTTTAATACGTCCAGTTTTTCGACTCTGTATGAATGAGTCGGTCTCCGAACTTTCAATTGGTGCGAAATCTAGATTCCAAATACCAAATGAATTATGGAACAAGGAAATAATTTTGATTATTACAGATATTGTTGACATTTTCTGCTTAGTAGTGTATAAATAATTTTTTTTAATGTTTTTGTATTCAAATTAGTTAACTAAAAATTAAAGCTATTGTATATAATTAATTATGAGGTCATTACAACAAGTTAATGCTTTCATTCCAATCGTTTCTTAATCATTTCTTACTTAATAATAAAACAATTCTTACATGCATTCGATTACTGGCTTGCCGAAATTGAATATTAAAAAGTTTTGCATAATTCATCGAATTTTTTTCTTAATTTAATAAAAATGCTAATACAACAAATAAGAATAACTGCGCATACAATAATTCTGTGTTCTATATTGTGTTGAAACAATTGATGTGGAATTTTTCATGAATAATCCTATTCCTTTAAATGGATAATACCTTCAAGTAAAATTATTAATTTCGTTATCATATAACTGTGTGTGTGTGTGTGTGTGTGTATATATATATATATATATATATATATATATATAATATGCTTGAGAATTGTTCATCCTTTGTGTATAAGTTTTTAATTTCCGATGGTTGTAAAACTTAACTTTTGCAACGCCAATTTTTAAGAACCATTTACATAGGATTTATTGTCGATCAAAATACATTATTTTGCCACCTGCAAGCATAACAGAATCATATGTTAGATGATGGCATCAAAAAAAATTTTCAAACAAAAAAAAGTGTATGCTTTGGCAGCATTTACAATGTTTTTTTTAAACTTTTTTTAACTTCATATGAGAAGAAAAAAAAAATTCCAGTATTCATTCTTTTATGGGGTATGCAACAAAAAGCAATAATCACGTGTTAATAAATAATGCGCTTTAATTAGAAATTTAATTAATGACGAGAGATATTCCATTTCATCTGCGCACTGTACTGCATTTTCAGTGACGGACTTATTCAGGGTTATTCTAAAGGATTCATCTGATTTCAAAATTCCATATTTTCATAAATAAACGAAACAGAATGTTAAGTAATATATATTTTCCCTTTGAATTCATGTAAGTTTTCTTAACAAGTGTTCGATATAACTTCCATTAATTACTCGTATAATATCAATTCAGTATGTAAATTCCTGCCAAACAGTTGCAAAGTGTCAGTGGTAATTGATTGTACAGCAGCAGAAATATGTTGCTAAGTTCACATGAATTTGTGAGTAATGGTGGCGCATACATTTTATCTTTTACATACCGCCAAAGGAAGAAATCGCATGGGACCGTATCATATTACTTAGGTGGCCAGTTGTGTAACATCAAGTCATTTGGTCCATTGCGACCGATCCAACTACGAGGTAACTCCGTGACAGGTTTTTATTATTGGCCATCTATTTTTCACAGAAAGAAAAAAAAACTTCCAAGGTTTTTCTTAGTATTCGTATGTTACTTGTCATTCTATGTCGTTTGTTTTTGAAAATATGGAATTTTGAAATCGGAGGAATCATTTTGAATAACCCTTTGTATCAAACGACTGAATTTGATTTTTTAATAGTTTTATTTCATTAAACAAAATTTTGTTCATTAGTTTTTAAAAATATTATTAAGTATGTTTTGTACTCTTTTGAGTTTTATTTGATCCAAAATCTTAAAAAAGAGGTATACTATTTGAACGCTATCCTATTCCTTAGAACTTTTGTCAATAACCAGCTGGTTCTCATCATAATATTTTTTTCGTAACATTATTCTTTTATTAAATTCAATGCTCTTTTCATTGACATACATCCATCTTCGTTTGTAACATCATAGTGTAGAATGCTTTATCCATTACAAACGCTTGTTCAAAGCACATTTTACAGCTTACCAAGTAATATTTAGATATTATATTTGATTTTTTTTTTTTTTTTTTACAGTCAATCGTTTTCCCCCCCCCCTCTTTCTTTTTTTAATGCATTAAGATTTTAAAATATGTAAGGAATTAAATATTTTTAGTTTGATTTAATGTTTTGTTAGCAAATTTGTTTGGAGATGTTTTGAATTGAAAATTAAATCTTTTGATTTCTTCTGTTGTATAATATCTGGAAAAAATGTAAATACCTATAATAAATATAAATACCTGTGTACATTTTGCCAAAAAATGTGATAGAATTTGAAATAAAATATTTGCTCACCTCATTTCTATACTTTTTTTTAATGTTTCATTTAGTAAATATTTTAATTCTGTATTCGAAACTTGTTTAAATATGATGTATTTTTTAAACAAACTGAAGGAAAATGACTTTGTTTCTTTAATTTAGTGTAAAACATGAAATGCATCATTTCATTGTAAGAATCGATACAACTGTAAAGTAAATGGGTTTTCAGTTTTTAAATTATATATATTTTATGATAAAATTTTGATACTGTTATTTTTGTTACAGTTTCAACATCCGATATTTCAAGAATTAAAAATAATAATTCCACACGTTTTTTAAATTCACGTGTATGCAGATATTTGTATCGTTTTAATTTGATAACAATATAAAATAACAATGAAAATATCATTATTTTTTTGGTTCGATTTATTATCAGATTTATGACCCATTTTTAATTTTGAGTACTTTTAAAAGATAGATGCGCAATCTTTATTGTTTCCATGCCATTTTGATAATATTTTATCCTGGATTCAAAAACAGCGGTACAAAATGCATAAATCAGCACAATTTTAAATGTGAAAAAAAAAAAATTTACGCATTTTTGTAGTTCTTAACATTATGTTGATTAAGATACCAGCAAAACAATATATTACTTCACAACTGTAAAATTCAGTTTTTCTTCTCATGGCATTCATGTTCACAGGTTATCTTGTCTTGTCTCCCTGGAAACTAGTGTAAACATTACTATAATGAAATGATAAGACAGTAGTTTTTTTTAAGGTGCTCTTTATGTGAAGCGAACAAATACAGTTCAGGAATCTTTCAATAAGTGTTTACGTATGAAATTGTTTACAATTTTCTTCTAAGTGCGTCTGTATGCACCTGTTGTAAATCAGACCAATAAATGCCTTGTTTTAGTGGCATTACTATCTACACAATTGTAGTCGACCGTAGTGTTGTTTTTAAGAATATAGATTTCTCAATAGCAATTTTTATGAGTGTCTCGCGCAGTATTTTAGTTTAAATATTTTTGAAATTTCAACAGACTAAGAAATATTGACTATTTCAATGACAGTATGCTGATGTAGTTTTTTATATCGCTAATATTTTTAATGTACTGAAATCACAGAGGACTCATCCTTTTTTTTTTCGGTCGATTAAGTATTTTATTTTGCAAATTTACTTATTTTACTTGCACAAATAAGTTTGAGTTGTATTTGAGTTAATCATAAAACAATAAAATTCGTTCAACTCTAGATAATCGTGATCAATAGATAGTTATAATACTAAAATTTGATCTACGAGGTTACTTCAGTTTTGAATAAAAATCAGGTTTTAAAAACTAATATTCTAGAATCATCACACTAAAATAAATATTTAAAAAAAAATTTTTTTTTAATATTTCCAAATAAGAGTTCTTTATTTTAAGAAGAAAAATTTTTTCTTGAGTGTTATTGAAATTGTTTAGTTTTTTGCTTGAAAACATTTATTAACTTACATCATACATTTTTATAATTATTTTAATGCAAATAATATATTACTATTTTTTTTTTATGAAATAAGATGCATTAAAAGTTCGTTTTGCGCACAGAATGTATAAATGTTATTTTTAGGATTATATCAATTTCTAAGATAAGTATGAATAATCAACTTCTAATAGCATGTAATTGAAAAACAATTAAAAAAAAGAATTTATTGAGGAATTCGTTAGAATGAGAGGAAAATATTCACTGGAAATTATTGAAGAAGAAAAAATTTACCTTTAATATTGTAAGTTTACTTTTACATAATATTTTGGAAAATTATTCTTATTATTCATTCTTAAAACACCAAGAGGGGCAAAACGACATCTAAGATTCTGAGTTTCCTCTTGCATAGTATTCTTTAAAACTTAGCTCACACTTGTTATATATGGTATAAAATGTAAGTTTAATTTTAGGTGTTTTAAAATATTAATCTGATCTCATTTTGTAATGGTTTGTTGGAATTTTCCCGTACTATAAAGAAAGAGACTTAAATTTTACTGAAAAATAAAATAAGATCAAAATCGAATATTCAATATATACTAATCGATATTAAGAATTTTTTAAAGTGTACTGTATTTTAAATAGCTGTAAATTTATTTTTAATGTGTCCCGGTATAGTTTAACACTTTGAAGACGGTATGCAGTGAAAAGTATTAAGCCTTTTAAGTCGCACTTTTTTTTTTTTTTTTTTGTAAATATTTAATGACTTGAATTTCCGTCATCCGTC
Organism: Nephila pilipes; assembly: GCA_019974015.1. NCBI lineage: Eukaryota > Metazoa > Arthropoda > Arachnida > Araneae > Nephilidae > Nephila > Nephila pilipes. The sequence goes on along the minus strand of BMAW01114645.1, from coordinate 456,918 downwards.
GCCAACCGTTGGAAAATGAAAGACGGGAACTCACGTTTTCAAAGTGTCAAGTGAAAAGATAACTAGAAGTGAATGTCCAATATACTTTAATTGCTGGGCTAGTCTGTCTACGTTCGCGAGAATAACTGTCATACCGAGCGAATCATTGCAAACTAAGTTTAAAGACCCATCAAATGATCGCAATTTCTCACGTGATTAAAATTATTGCTTTAATGAATTCAAAATCATAAATTTATAAATGCCTTATTCCGAAGTTAATTATACTCTATTCGATATCTTATTGACAGCATCCTCGACAATTCTTTTCAGATGCCATCTTAAAAAATATTTGTGATTATTCCTAAATGGCTCTCGATTCTTTGAGATGAAACAGCACCAAGCTAAGGGTCAATAAGCTTAATTGACTCTTGTCAAAATTGCTGCCTTGTTTATGTGTTTCCTTAGTACTTTTTAGAAAGGTCTGTGTGCTTACGTCGAAGGATTTTATTAGAAAAAGTTTCGAAATATTTTTCCTCCCTCATATTTTCAAAAATATCTCCGTAAGTGAATTTTTCTGAGAGTATAGTTGTATACATTGGTTTTGAAAACTCCTTAATAGTCGCTGTAAACTTCCACCTTTGATATCTGTTCATGGAAGTGTTTGTATACATTTTTATGATTTGGTAACTTAAGCGTATGTTATCTTCAACTCTTAAACTTTTTCAAGAGTTTTTCTCAGAATTTTTAATGGTCTTAAAGAATATTCGGGTTGATATATATTTCTTTTCACCCATGTGTTAGTATGTAGATCTATCTTATTTTAATTTTATATAATTCTTCTGTGCATTTTAGAAGTATTGATTATGTTTAACTTTATTTTTCTATTTCACAATACTGTGTAATGCAATTAAATATATTATTAAAACTATAAATGTGAAATTCTGTTTAAAAAATTTAGTGAGAATATTTATTGGTACCATATTTTTGATACCTCCTAAATTTAAAAATGTCTCTTTCTTGAGAATTGTTACATTTGGTTGTATAATATTACGTATGCATATGCGGTGGCGGCGAGAACAACCCTCCTCCCCATAAAATACTTTTTTTATCGAAAGATTAGATTTTTATTCAATTTTAGCTGCCTTAAACTGGAAATTAACAAAACAGTTGTAGGTACCCTGTTGTTCTTTTCACTTATTTGTCTTTCGTTTATTTATTAAAAATTCACTTACGGAAAATATGCACTAAAGGCAATGCCATGCATCGCGGCACAGTTAGACTCATGCGCAGCAGGTAACCGTTTTGTGAAGCACCACAGTAAATAGTGGAGGTTCACCCAGCATTTGTAACTTGGGAAGGGTAGCCAAGGTGGGTGAATGTGTGGAAGTCTACCCATGCGAACTTAACGACACTTAACGTTGTTTAAAAACTGAGACTAAGCATATGACCCCGAGAAACTTATTTTACATTGTATCTTTCTTTCTGTTACATTATTAATTGTATTGCTTTGAACACCTAGTCAAATGTTATATATTATTTAGCACGGGCAATCTTGAAGAGTTTATTCGTACATGTCACAAAATGTTAATGGAAATAGAATAAAATATTTGCGAAACTAGAGCAAGTATTTTAAATTTTTCTAAAGTAAATCCTTGAAAGATTTTCAGAGGGAAATCTTGAAAATACATAATTTGTGTTTCAAAATTTAAAATTTTTGTAAATATTCATGTATTAACTTTCTTATTCTCTTGCTGAATGATAAGCGGTAAATATTGTCATTTGATTAATTACAGGATTTGAAGTTTTTCGTTTTGAATTGAAACTAAAAGATAACAAAATATAAATTTTCCCATATTATAAATAGACCTGCTCACGTGTTTTTTTTTTTTTTCCTTCATGTGCAAAACATAATTTCAAACGTGATTCGATAGTTTTATTAGTGTAACTAATATGCTGAAAGAATAAATTCTCTTTGTTTTTTAATTATATATTTCTGCTAAGAATTCATCTCTCTATCTATACTTTTACACATACGAGGTAAACTGATCTTCATCTAATCTTTTATTCATAAGTGTCTACTATGTTATGAAATTTTAATAATAATATACTTTGTGACAACCGGATTTGTTAAGCGAAATTTTTGCCCTCGTATGCTTAGATTGACATGCATTTCTTACAAATTATTCGCTTGGAATTTTTTTTAGACTGACACAATTAAGTGTCCTTCACTGAAAAAAAGTAGGGAAAAAAATAACCATTCCCCTTTTATCTGACAGCTAAGTAATGTATCCGAACAAGGGATCAAAAAATAAAATAAAAAATCTTTCGAACCTTCACCTCAAAAATTCTCGGAATGGAGCATATAAGGAAACTTTATAAAGGAGTGAAGTCTGACCGCTTTGAGGCCCCACAATTTTTTAGGCAAGTTTTAAAAAAAGAATAATCGTTTCCCCCTATACCTAAATACATATGGGTCACTAATTAGTACTGTCGGTTCGATTATGGCCTTACCCTTGTCTGTGGGAACTGCATGGAATCAGAAGAGACTTCAAAATGTATCCGGGTCTGAAGAAAATGTTGCAATAACTGACAAAGAAACCATTTATGATTTTTATAATTTAAAAGAAAACTGTTGATTCGTTGACGTGTGTCATATTCTTGCGAAATCTTAATGCTTAACATGTTTGTCTCAAATATAACAGGCCTTGACTGACTTGGGCATGACTATGCAAATTTTTTAAAAAAAAAAATGAAAGAAAAAAAAAGATTTGAAAAAATTTTAAATGATGATAATGGATTTGTAGTTACGATGGTAATGTAAAACTTATCTGCGAAATCTTTTAAATGTTGAAATGGATTATATTTAAGTGAAATAATTATCTTTTGTAATTTTTATAGAAATTGGAAATATAGTTTCGATATACTTCAACTGTTGATAAATGTATCAAACTTTTTTAAAATTATGTGTATTGGGCATGCATATTGAAAACAAACGTTTACATGTAAATAATCAATTCAATGATGTATATTGAAGTAAAAGGCGAGGCTATTGGTTTATACCGTGATTTGTGTAGCAGTTACTTATGTCGAAAGGTACGTAATCGTCTAAATATCAGGATCATTAAAAACTACGGGATACTAGTGAATTTTATACCCATGGAGGGCCTCATCTGTCCCCAATGATGGGAATGAGGTTGTGCTACTTAAGAAAAGTTATGAAATTCAGTAAACATTGAAACCTTTTTTTTAATCACATTTTATTTGTAAAATCACATTCCTTTACTTGAGGTTCTGTTCTCTGTTTTAAAAATACTGATCTCTCTGAAAAGCTTTATTTTTTCTTAAATATTTAAAAGTTAACATGTAAAAAAGAAGAAAAAAGCTTGAATATTACCATTAACAGAACTCCATTGAAATTTTACCAATAGTTAATCAAATAAAGTTTCATGTGGAAACATGTAGCATTAAATCGAAATATTTCAGGATTTTCAACTACAAAAATTATACATCTGAAATATTTCCTTTGTACTTAAATTTCTGCGTTGCTGTTAAAGAAACGAACATTCAGAAATCTCATTATTTAGAATTTCATCGATTGATTGAATTACACTCTGAATTATTATAATGCGTGGTTATTCAAAAGTTCAATTCTGAATTAATTCAGTTTATTAAGATAATTGATGCCATGTGTCAGTTTTTTACATCTTGTTTGCATTGTTAAAGAACATTAAGTAATTATCACCTTTTTTCGAAAATTGTTTTAGCATTCCTCATTGTTTACTAAATGAAATAACTTCGTAATTGAGTGTTATTTCGCGTTAAACTCACTACGGATCGTGTTTATCGCTCTCACGTTAAAAATCAGCGATGTTCTTTGTTTTCTTTAGTAGACATTTTAATTAGCTTCAGCTAATATGTGTGGAGAAACGACAGTTAAACCGGTTTTTCCTCCTGTCTTTTTTATGAATCATCTGTTTAAATGAAAAGATCATATGACAGTTTGTATCTAAAATTACTTACTCCTCTTTAATTATGTATGATGTATTATACATTTTACTCGAACGCTGGAAGATTTATTACTTGATAACTTATTTCCTTTACGCATTTTCATACAGGTGATATGCTCCGCAATATCGTTTACAAGGATAGAAATTGATTTGTGTGCAAAATAGTTTATCTATTTTCAATGTTTTGTATTTAAAACGAATATTAAGATTCGATAGTTTCTGAGAAAATTTCCCCACATCGTATGCACAAACACATAGCTATTACGATCTCGCGTGGATTTGTGTTTACAAATTTTCCACTTACGTAAATTAAGGTGATTGGGTAAGAAGTTCTTAGAATCCTCAACATTGAAATCAAACGGCACGTTTCGCTACACTGTGATATGCAAATTTCCATTCTCCGCGATTAGTGGTATGCTATATATAATTGCTGCTAGAAAAAAAATATTATGACAATTAGATGTTTACGCTGTGGTGAGACTTTTTCCTTATTTTTGTATTGCGATATTTCACGTGTAGTTGTAACATGAGTTGTGGGTTGCTCACATTAATTTAAACATGACTTGCACTTGGGAATGGCGTTGGGGAAGTGCTTGCATGGATTGGTTATCTTGCAGCGTCTCTCTAAAAAATCATCTGAATCAGTTGAATGTTTTTTAACATTAAATTTTGTTTCGAAAATCTATGTGTCGTTTTTTATCCCTCCGTTTGTTTCCCCTTTTCAAATGAATTGTTGTTTCCTTTTTTTAAAGAAAGTAGTTGTTTATTGCGGTGCTCATTCTTTTTGAAACAATTGTTTTTCTTTAACCGCATTTGCTAATGATTTGTTCTGAATTCCTGCGTAAATAATTTTCGGATTATGAGACATCGTGTAAACTTTATAAAATTACAGTGCGATGTTGATTCATGTACTGAGTATTTAATTATTTAAACACATATAAAGTTGCAAAATCTTCTTTCTCTTGCATAATAATTCTGATATGTAGATTTTTAGATACTGATCTTTCGTTTTTGTAGCAGTCAATATTGTATTTGGCAGGCTCTTCGTCTGTCTTTGTTGACTTCACTCCTCATAGAAGATGTTGAGATAAAAGATACAGGAATCCCACTCACACACATAGACAAGCATCTGTGAAGTTATTAATATAGATATTTTCATGATATTTAATTACGTTTAATTTTGAGAAAATTAGTTAAAATTAACTTTTTAGTGCCTTTTGTGTATAGTTTTATTGTAATGCAAAGCCTTGGAGAATCTAGGAAATGAATGAAGGCTCTACTGCGAATGAAATTAAATATTTTTAATACATGACGCTGTAACGTCGTGATCCCTGAATGCGTAGAATGAAGTGGTAAACAAGGGATCACACAGCTTAAGAGACGATAATTCTTTATTTAACAAAGTTAAGATTAACTTATGTTTAATCGTTTCCGCCTGGATTCTTTTTACAACACTGATAACACATCTAATTACATAGCACCGAGGCAAATCGCATATATCTAAACAGCACAAGTCCTAACATATATAGTTGAAAAAAACACCAATATCTCAGTATACGATGTAGTTCGATTAAGTTCTCAATTCGAAGCGAAGGCAATCGCCTCCAACTTAAAGCTGTAACGCTTTCTCGCTCCTTAGCAGGAATCCTCCTCCTCTTTTTTTTTCTTCACCCTTTTCAAGACCTCGGGTAGGTATCTCCCCCTCCTTCCTTTTGAGTTATTTTCCTTTTTTCAAAGAACAACCCAATCAAAGAGAAACTCCGTTTTGTCCCCTGCAACACTATTCCCTCTAGTCGGACAATGTCAGTCTTCCCCACGTGCAAGTCGGTGTCGGCC